>JMQE01001098.1:0-35831 GCA_000731825.1 Hypocrella siamensis
AGTGACGTCGGCCTTTCATCAGTCGGGGGGGGGGGACTGGAACACCTCCCCTCCCAAAGGAAAACAAAAAAAAAACTAGAGATGAAGGACCAGGAACAGAAGTATAAAAGGACAAATGGACGCCTGCATACTGGACACACAGGTGGCCATCTTGCACTTCCCTTTGCCAACCCTCCCCCGTTGGATCGTGGATCTGTAGGTAACGTTGTGGCCATGCATGACGTCTTGTCAAGGCACCCACAATCTGCAGAACCCCGATGGCCTTCACATGCGCGAGAACCAGCACAAAAACCAATCGACTGAATCAAAGAGCGAAAGCTTCGTTGGACTACCTAAGATTCTACATTACATACGAAACGAGACTAGGTACCTAGTGGGCAAACAAGCAAGAATGGATCAGATATCATGCCCTCTCAAAAAATCAATTACTCTCACCCTACCAAAGATGGAAGCTGACCGTGTGTGCAGCAATGATTGATTCGATAAACTGGATAAACTGGGTACCTACCTACCTACGCAATATGATTTGCGGAGCTACGAACCATATGGCGGAAATCCTGACCTATTTTCCGATGAAGCCAATCAGAGCAAAATAAATTAACGGTCGGCCCCGTAGTGTGCCCTGTAATCGGAAGGTGAACGTTGTACATTTTGCCAAGACCGCTGGAGATACCGTGTGGGAGGCAATAACAGGACCCCATGAACCCGAGCATGGCCCCGCCTTTGACGGGCAACGCTTGCGAAAAGGCAGGTGCGGGAAGTTGATATCGAGCGGCTGTCAAGTTGTAACTGCTCGCCTGCATGAGTACACCATACCTTGGCGAATATGTACCTGACTGACCAACCACAAAGTAAGGGGCTTGCATAGAAATGCGGGTAGATAGTAATGTACATGTAGTAGAGTAGGAGTAGGCAGGCGTAGTGGCTTGTACGAGTGCAGACAGGAACCCATGCCCCTCTCGTCACTCCGCATCATCATCCCCTCACCTGCGCACTTCATTCGTTTCCATTCTCACAGGGCCTGCTGAAGCTGTTCACCGTTGTCCTCATCGGATGTGACTGCAAAATCCTTGTCAACTTGATCAAGAGCACACTCTCGCAACATGGCATCAGGGAACCCCTTTACCGTCAAATGGGGCATCATGGCCACAGGAGGGATCGCAGAGAGTACGTTGAAAATCCGTCTCTTGGCCCATGACGTGACTGTATCAGCGACTAACCGGTCTATGCTTCTCGCAGATTTCTGCAAAGATCTGCTCACCGACCCTGCTGCCAGAGACGTCGACGATGTTCGGCACGAGATTGCCGCTGTAGCTTCCTCTTCCTCGGCAGATCGCGCCGCCGCCTTTGTCAAGAAGATCGACGGCCCTTCGTCAATAAGGGCATACGGTTCTTACGCTGAATTGGTCGCCGATGTCAAAGTCGACATCGTCTACGTAGCTACGCCACACAGCCACCACTTTCAGAATGCCATGTTGGCATTGGAAGCTGGAAAGAATGTGCTCTGCGAAAAAGCTCTTACCGTCACTGCATCTCAGGCGAGGAAGCTGGTGGGCACGGCCAGGGCTAAGAACCTCTTCTTCATGGAGGCCGTCTGGACGAGGTTCTTCCCGCTGAGCATCAAAGTTCGCGAATTGGTCGCGTCGGGAGAGATTGGCACCGTCTACCGAACCATGGGTCAGTTTTCCCCGTGGCCACCTACAATCAATCCCTTGTCCACTTCATCCTGACCTGTGTGTCTGATAGCCGACTTGTCCATAAACGAAAATACGGATGCCGACGATCGACTTACATTTCCAGACTCCCATCGCATGGTCAACAAAGAACTGGCTGGCGGTGCTCTGCTCGATCTCGGCGTCTACTCCATTACCTGGGTCTTCCAGACACTGTATCACGTCCAGCCCTCTCGGGAAAAGGAAGCACCCAACGTCCTCGCAGCTATGAATTTATATCATACGGGAGCCGATGAGAACACCAGCATTATCTGTCAATTTTCCAAGAATAAGACCATCGGCGTCGCAACCACCTCAATGCGAGTTGCCACAAGACTGCATCAAGATACGGCGGGCTCGCCAGCCATTCGTATCCAGGGATCCAAAGGTGAGATTCGGGTGTCCCATCCAGCCTTCCGGCCCACCTCGTACAGCGTCATCAAGAAGGATGGCGACGGCAAGATAGAAGTCGTCGAGTGCCCCATACCCAAAGACACCAAGCGTGACTGGGGCCATGGTATGTTTTGGGAAGCAGACGAATGCGCACGATGCCTCAGAGACGGGAAGAAGGAGAGTGATGGTCTTCCCTGGTCCGAGAGTATCGTCATCATGGAGACCATGGAACAGGCACTAAAGCAAGGCAATGTCACGTACCCCGAGCTCATTACAACAGATGTGTTTGATGCTAAAAGTCCTCTAAACACTGGCAACCATTGACGGGGTTCCAAGCACATCATCGCACCTTGCAGGGCTGTTGCAAAGATGGGGGGGGCGGGCGGGCATGTATTAGAAGCAAAGAGCAGAAAGAGCACCCGTCAAGGCATCGGAAAAGTCGTGCTACAGTCGTGGGTTAAATCAAATGCGAGCGGTGTGGTTGCGAGTGGGTGTTTGCTGACGCATCTCCAATCCCGGTCAAAGGCTCGAATCTGCACGGGGGGCGTTTGCGTCGTCTTGGGCGAAGGTGTTGGCAACTATGAGGGGGAAGCAAGCCGTTGCTTCCATGTAAACCTGTTTTCGCAATCGTGAGCCTTTTGACTGTACAGGGGCGTTTGCGGAAGTGGTGTGTCATGGAGCGAATACCTTGACGTGCTCTGCGCCCATCTTGATTTTGCCCCAAGACACGGCCTCGTCTGGCCTGGCTCCCGCGTCACTCCCGTCAAACTCCTGAGCAGTGTTGATGTACACTGCAGACTCGGCACCGTTTCTCATCAAGCATGCATTGGCGATGTGATGCTTAACGACGCCGCCGCCCAGAATGATCATGCCTGCCCGCTTGGCCCGCACGGAAATGGTGTTGATGGTACGAACGTCTTGGACAATGTCGATCCTGAGCTGCTGCGGCGACGACTTGAAGGTGTGAAAGTACAGCATGTCGCCGAGACTGCCGTCCGTGAAGGCGGGACAAAAGACGGGAATGTCATTCTTATAGGCCCAGTAATACACGGAGCTCTCGTCGTTGATCTCCTTGCCCAGGCGACGAATCACCTTTGACGGCGTCCAGTTGATCTCCTCCTCTGGCTTCCCTGCGCCCCGAGAAGCTTCCTGTTCGGCCAGCATGGCGTCCAAGATGGGCACGATCCAGTCCTCAAAGGCGCAGTAGTTGGCGTTGGGAACGAGCAGGTTGCCGATGCGGTTGAGGCCCTTCTTGCGCAGCTCGGCGCCGTCGGCGTTGAAAGAGCCCATGTACGTCGACCCGAGGCACTTGATGAGATCCTCCTCGACGCCGCCTGCGGTGGTGACAATGGCCGAGACGTGCTTGTGTTCCACCAGCCAACGGAGGGTGCCGCGCAGACCCGACGAAATGAGGTTGGACGTGTACCCCAGGAAGATGGTGGTTTTGTCCTCCGTCTCGGGGTCTCTCCACTCTCGCTGGGGAGATTGTAAACAACAAAAAAACAACAAGGGAAGTGGGTGAGTCAGGAGCTCGCCGTCAAGGGGGAAGATGCCTGGAAGCCCATGTGTTGCATGCCGAGGTACAGGTCGCGCGCGGTGATGGGACGCTTGAGCTTGTTAAAGTCGAGCTCCTCGACGGGTTGGGATCCCGAGGGCATGGCGGCCGAATCCATGAGCACCGCTGACGTGGCTTGGGAGGGGGCGGCGGCGTGGTGATGGCTTGACATGGCGATGTTTGTGAATAATGATGGTGTTGATGAGTATCTCGACCAAACAACTACTTGGTTCTTTCCTTCTTTTTCTTTGTCCGTGTGTATTGCAGCGTATGTGAAGTAGAGAGGGCAGTAGAGATTTTATAAAGAGGCGAGAGAATTGGTTAAAAGAGTAAATAAATAAACAAATGAATGAATGAAAATAAGAAAGAAAATAAATAAAAAAAAAAAGGTTCTGACTATGACATTGATACTGGTGGTCTAGTGGAGCTAGTGCTCGCATGAACGTTCTTTGAAAGTTTTTATTTTATTTTCCCCTTAACCGCTTTGCGCCTGGTTCAAAAATAGGCCGTACCAAACTAACGGGTGGACCCTTGAATCACTCAAAATGTGCAATAGTATTCCTCCGTCGAACGCAAGTGCAGCATCACAACGGACACATTGACTCTATCAACAGCATCTCTGTGATGACTGGCACAATCGTGAAATGATTTTCGGGCCGAAACTCAGGCACACGGGTCAGGGCATCAGGCTAAAGCTGCAACTATTCCGCCGCTCCGGGGAGTCCGCATCGCGCTACGAAAAGACGGTGGAGCTTCCACGTGAGCCAGTATTGATCTAGGGCACCTACTAGGTTTGCAGGTAGGTAGGATGTAGGTAGGTAGGTACCTAGGTAGGTTTGCATGTAGGTACTAGGTACCTACGCGCCCACCCCCTAGTTTTAGTGACAATCCGACCTTTTTGGAAAGACAACCTGAGGTCCTGTCACTCTGACTAGATTTTAAATGTATCCTACAAGACTACCAAAATAATTACTAGAGCTCTTGATTCTGAACGAGCTCTGACCAGCTCTGACCAGAAACAGAGGTGGCGCGCGATGGTAGGTAGGTACAGTGCCTCCAGGTAATTCCGAGTTTTTTTGTATTGGCTCACCACGTCAAGAAACTCGGAATTACCTGGGACCCACTATAGGTAGATTCCTCCTACCTTCCTCCTAGAACTAAGGTGGGGCCACCTGGTACGGATACGTTGACGTGAACCAGAGTACGGAGTTCCAGTCTGCAATGGAAGCATACCGCATTGACCACTGCAACAGTCGGAGACCCGACTCTGACGGATTGACATGGGCGGTTTCTTGATAATTTGGCACAACCAGTGCAAGATGAACCTCTTACTTACCTACCTACCTGGTAGGTACCTACTATCGACCTACTGACCTACTACTACCTGCCTACTTACTGGGTGCGGTGCCTAGTAGCAGCTGCCGGTGTACTTGTACACGTGTACCTGTAGCTAGTCTCCCCCAAGAAGAGTTTAGCGCGCGTTTATCCGCCACTCTCCTCTGCCATTGGTCTCTTTACCTTCACGCGGGCGCTGAGCCATGACCCGCCACGCGATTCTGCCGCACGCCGCATCGACCCTGCTGCTGATTACTTCCCTACTATGTGAAGTGGGTATGTACAGTACGCCACATACAATGTTTGCACCATCCAAGTATGATGGACCCATCAAACTTTAATCCTTCATCAACCCTCCCGGCCTGAACCTCGACGGTGACGATTTCCTCGGCGCTCTCCCTGCCGCTGCCCTCGGTCTTGCAGACTGCACCTGCCTTCCCATCGTTGCCGGCGCCTAGCCCCGGTCGTACTGGCCTGCCCTCGACACCGCTCACTGCCGAGCCGACCCTTGAGACGAAACCCTCGAACCGCCATCTCGAAAGAACCGCCGAGTTTCTGGGCAGTCCAGACCACATCACCGGGACAACAGCCAGCCACAACCCACTCTGTGTGCCCGTCCGGAGAACCCTTGCCGCCTTTGGTCGATTAAGTTTCTGCACTCGCCGGATGAGCTTCTGCTTTGCTGCCCTCTCCATCACGTCCGACTTCGGCCTTACGGCCTTTGCACGCCACGCATGTAAGTCTCGTCCATGTCTTTTCTTGTCTTGAAACAGCACCGGGCGTTTCCATCGCCTCGTGAACAGTCGCAGACCAGTTCTTCGCGTCAACCAGGCCAGACGTGCACCCACAAAGTTCACACTCTGATTATGTGGAGAATCCAAATATCTTATGCTTTATTTCCTTGCCTAGGGCGTCGAGGTACAGGTCCGATCCGGATCGCCGGTCCAGGTCCCCTCGAGATCGATCAATAGACCATTTTGATAGGACGTCACAGTATGGCGACAATGATCGTCGCCGCTCTTCCGCAGAAGCCCGGTCCAACTCGTCCACTTTTCCATCCGTCCGCGATAGTTTCGGAGACCCGCTACGCAGAGAGCCGCCACGCGGCCCAAAAGCACTAGTTGACGGCCCCAGTGGTCCAAGAGGCGGTTTCGGCGGCGATTTCCGCGGTCGTGGTCGGGGACGCGGAAGCAGAGCTTGGTCTGTCAGGGACGACAGTCGGGACCGTGGGAGAGATCGCGACTTGGACTACCGAGACCGATATCGAGATGATCGCAGTCGGGAACGTGAACGTGATCGCGAGCGTGAGCGAGACCGCGAACAGGATCGGGACCGTGATCGGGACCGTGATCGAGAACGTGATCGAGACTGGAGGGATGCTCGAGATTTCAGATCTCGTCGGTCGCCGCCGCCGCTTGGCAGAGCCGCCCGCTCACCGCCACGAGACTTCCGTGACAGAGACAGGGACGGTCTTCCTCTGGATGCTGACCGATCACGTCGTGGTTCTCGAGACGGGGGTCCTCCATCTGCTGGTTCGTCGAATTCGGATCCTGCCTTCAGCATACCCCCTTTTGCACGCAGTGGCAGCTTTGTCCGGGGTCGCGGCAGAGGCGGCAGGGGCGATTGGACATCCGAACGAGGCCGTGGCCGCACGCCCTATGATGATCGCGGCGACCGCTATCCTCGAAGTCGATCTCAGGAGGCGCGATGGAGGCGCGAGCGGGACGACCGTGACAGAGGCGACAAGTACCCACCAGAATCGGACAGCAGGCGTGATCCCCGTGACGACCGCGATCGCGACCGCGATCGCGACCGTTCTGATCGTGAAATGATCCGCTCAAAGAAAGAGGGTCGGCTTTCCATGTCCCACGAGCCTTCTGCTCCAGGCAAAGAAGTCTCCCCGCCCCCTGTCGCGCCCTCAGCCCCTGCGTTTGGGTCAGTTCCCAGCCGCATCACAAGTGGCGCTGATGGCGGATCAGGTAGCAATGCTGCGACAGCTGGCAAACCACCGCCCTCAGGGCCCCGCGCGCATGCGGATCGACCGAGCTCCGACGGTATTCAGGGGCTCGGCGAGCCTCCAGCATCTTTTGATAGTGCATCTGTACCCGTTGGGCCTCGCGCGCAGCAACAGCGGCTAGCAAGCAAGCAATGGATCAACCCGGACTTGATGAAGGCTCCCACATCACCTAGAATGAGCAGGGTGCAGACATCTTCCCAGACAGGGTCCATGTCTCGGCGCGAGAGTAGGGACAGAAGCGAGCAGCTCGACTTGAGGCGGCCCAGCAGTAGCAGCGGGGACTCAGGACCACCGGGAAGCGCTCCCGACAACAGACCACGATCAAATCAGAGTGCGGAGCCCGGCGAGATTGTGGTCAAGACCGAATTTGAGAGAGATGATGTCAACGACAAGGCAGCAAGAAATACTGAGCCGTCGCCCAACGATATCGTCGCTGCCATGGTCTCGAAAGACGCCAGCGGCAAGAGGGAGGGGGACTCGTCGAAGGAAGCACAAGGAGCGAAACAGCCGCGGAAACGTCCCGTCGTTGGTGCTGTGAGCCTCACTTTGCCCAACGAGCCCGTCGCTCAAGAACAGGATTCAGAATCTGACGACGATGGGGACATGGCCGACTACTTTGACACACAAATCGAAAAGGCAGAGGCAGAGCTCAGTAAATTGCCAGAGTCTTGCTTCCCACCTGGGGTGGTAGCTCGGTACGCTGCGCTAACCCACGGCTCCATGCAATGCATTTTGAATCAAGACGAGGGCTTGGTGGAAATGCTCGGGCACATTCCGGAAAACAGGGCGCCTCCGCCCGTCACGAGCGAGGGTGTGGCCGCATCCAGCGGGCACGGCACCTCAGCAACAGCAGAGGCGGAAGAGCCAGCAGCAGCTCCAGCGCCAGAGCGACCAGAGCAATCAGAGCAATCAGAGTCAGCACCAGAGCCACCAGAGCCACCAGAGCCAGCACCAGAGCCAGCTGCTGCCCCAACAGCTGCGCCAACGGTGGCGCCAACATCAGAACTGGCATCAGAACCGCCGGCAGAATCGGCGGCAGAATCGGCGGCAGACCCGGCGCTAGATGCAGCAAAAGAGCCGGTAGCAGAACCACCAGCAGAACCGCCAGCAGATGTAGCATCAGAGCCAACAGTAAATCAAACCGAAACTAGCAAGCTGGAGCCTGTTCTTGTCGATGAGACCGAGGAGACTGTGATTGCTGCCGCAAATGGCCAAGTGACAGTGCCTGAGAGGATGGATATTGATGGTTCCGGAGCCACCACCGTGACTCATGGTGAGGCTCCATCAGCAGATGAGACAACCAGCAGACCGTTGTCACGACCCAAGTCGAGATCTGGTGGTTCAACCACAGCCAAGGATGAAATCGTCAAGCTCCCATCTGAGCCGCCCGAGTCAACACTGGGAGCTCCCGACGCAGCTCCAAAGCCGCCCAGCACACCGTCCCAGGTGCCAGACGAAGACGATGAGACCGAGTCAGACGATGAGACGTACTTGGATGTGGAGTCTGTTCGCCAGTTCATGACGACGCCACCCATTGAGAGCCTTCCTGTCTACAGCTGTGATGCCTGGACCGAGAAGACGGCTTGTCTACCATCGTACGAGACGGACCCAGGCCTCTTTGCCATCGTCGGGAACCACCTGGACAAGCTTCAAATGCAAGAAGCAGCAGAACAGAAGCGAGCACAACAATTCTACGCCGATAACTATGCGCACTATCTAGATTTCACCCTGTCCGGCGATCCCGCGGCCGTCAAGAGCCGCGACAAGTTCTCGGTGGCGGTGCCCGTCACCGAAGCGGCGCGCACAGCGACGCCGGAGCCGAAACCCGAAGGGCGCAGCTCCGGTAGGAGATTCGCCTCTGAGCGCGACTTGGAACGAGTTCTGCAGGCATCAATGCGGGAGGACGAGGAACGCAAAGAGCGCGAGATGAGAGCGCAGAAGGAAAAGTACCGAAGCGAGAAGGAGGCCATCATTCCCGACATGTACTGGGATGCAGAGCAGAGAGCCAAGGTGCAGTACGTCGACCGGTCCGGATACACGCCACAGAATCGGCTCGTCGCGGCGTGGCAGGTGTTGGCGCCGGTCAGCAACTTCACGGCAGAGGAGGACGAGCTGTTTGAGAAGCGCTACCTCGAAAACCCCAAGCAGTGGGGCAAGATTGCAGAAGTGATACCCAAGCGCGACTTTGGTACCTGCATACAGTACTACTACCTCAGGAAGAAGGAACTCAACTTGAAGGAGAAGCTTAAGAAGCAGCCCAAGCGGCGGAAGAAGGGCGGCCGCGGCAAGCAGAGGTCCAGTGCCCTCGTTTCGGAACTGGGCAACGGCGACGAGAACGAGGAGAACCAGGAGACGGGCGAGAACGGAGAGAGGCGAAGGCCCCGGCGGGCGGCAGCTCCCACTTGGGGATTCGAACAGCCAGCGACGGACAGCGAGAACGCAACGCCGGCCGGGACTCCTGGGCGACGTGGTGCCGCGGTTAGTGCGCGCGGAGAGCCAGGCGAAAAGGTGCGAGGAGGTCGCAGGCGTGGCAAGGACAAGGACAGGGACAAGGATAAGGACAGGGACAAGGACAAGGACAGGGACAAGGACAGGGACAAGGAGGCAAAGCCGGGCAAAGGCGCTCGGTCCTTATCCGTCACACCAGGAGGTGCTTCTGGAAAGGGACGATCTCGGTCGAGTTCCCGAGTGCCAACCGACATGGCGCCCGCTGCAGCGGGAGGAGGAGGAGTGGCTGCATCTGCCGTCGTGCCTCTGCATGCAAGCCCCGAACAGGGCATGACTCCAGGGATTACTGGGCCGTTGAGCATGCATCAACAGCAACAGCAACAGCAACAGCAGCAGCAGCAGCAGCAGCAGCAGCAGATGCAGTTGCAGATGCAGATGCAGATGCAGTTGCAACAACAGCAGCACCAGCACCAGCACCAGCAGCACCAGCAGCACCAGCAACAACTGCTGCATCACCAGCATCAGCAGTATCAGCAGCCGCACCAACAGCAGCACCAACAGCCGCACCAACAGCAGCTCCAACAGCAGCTCCAACAGCCGCACCAGCAGCACCAGCCGCATCCACAGCAACAGCAGTACCAGCAGCCGCATCAGCAGCCGCCGCTAGCACAACAGCAGCAGACGTTGCCGACGCTGCCGCAGCCGGCGGACGCAAAACCATCGTCCGGGGCAGAGGCCATGGCAGCTACTTCGCTGCGCCCCGAGCCGCCACCGCTGGCTCCGCCACCCGGGACGACATTCAATCTTCAGCCTCCAAGCGAACGCAAGGCCCCTGCGCAGGCGTCAAGCTACTGGAGTGTGTCTGAATCCAACGACTTCCCGCTGTTGTTGAGATCCTTTGGAGATGATTGGCCCGGAATCGCTGCTCACATGGGTTCCAAGACAGCCGTGATGGTAAGTCAATGCTCGGGTCGCACATGCATGCGTGCAGTTCATGTCATGCATGCATGGAGTGACGGTGTGTGTGTGTGCATGTGTGCGTGTGCATGTGCGTGCGAGCGAGCGAGCGTGTTTGATTTTTTGACTTTTTTTTTTCTGTTTCCTTCCTTATCCTCTCTTTATTTTTTTTCTGTTTTAGTTTGATTTTTCCCTCTCCCTTTTTCCTTTATAATCCTGGCTTTTTTATTATTATTTTTTTTTTTGTGCGCTTCTTCTGGCACCCTTTTTCTCTTTCCCCTCCTCCCCCTGTCCTTTCCCCCCCTCCCCTACACCTTCCCCACTCTCGTCGGACCTCTTTCCCTTCATGCTTGGCGGGGGAAACATGATTATTCACGACGACGCAGGGCCCCGATGCATCATTACACGTCATGGAAGCGCGCAGAATCGCAGAAAGACACAAAGACAACGAGAGCACGAGAGTATGGTGCTCATTTGACTGATGCACGCGCACACAGGTTAAGAATTATTTCGCCCGCCAAAAGGACCAGGGCAAGACCGAGTGGGCTGCCATCGTGCAAGAAGCAAATGAAAAGAAGGAAAGAGGCGAGAAGCGGCCCGATCCACCGCCGCCCACAACGGGTGGCAGAGGACGGAGATATGAAACCTCGTCGTCTGCAGTCGGCCGGCCATTGGCTGTTGCACCAGGTCCGGGCATGGACATGCACCACGAGCCCAAGATGGAACCGTCGGGTCAATCAGCAGTAGGACCAGCATCAGGACCGGCATCAGGACCGGCATCAGGACCAGCATCAGGGCCACCGTCGTTACCACCGTCGTTACCACCATCGCTGGCGCCACCACCACCATTACCACCGCCACCACCACCATCACTTTCGTCGGCGGCGGCAGCGGTAGCAGCAGCAACGGCAGCAGCAACAGCAACAGCAACAGCAGCGCTCCCACCATCGCTGCCCTCCGCAGCTCCTCCAGCTCCCGCTGCAGCTCCTATTGCGGTGCCAGCTCCGGTGCCAGCTGCCGTCCCAGCTGCCGTCCCAGCTCCAGCTACCGCGCCAGCACCCGCGCCAGCTCCAGCTCCAGCTCCAGCTCCAGCTCCAGTTCCAGCGCCGGTCGCCCCTCGATCCCAACCCTTCTCCGGTTATGGTGTGCCCATCGCCCAGCCTCACGGACAACAACAACAGCAGCAGCCGACATCTCTTGCCCTCCAGCAACACGCTGCGCCGCCTCAACCAATGACTTCCCAGACCATGTCGCCCAGCACTCGTCCGTTGCGTGCTCCCGCCCAGTCCTTTGGCTTCCCCGAACAGCATCGTGAGCACGAACGCGACCGAGAACGCGACCGAGAACGCGAGCGTGAGCGTGAGCGTGAGCGTGAGCGAGATCGGGATCGGGATCGGGAGCGCGAGGCTGCCCAAGCTCAGCAGCAGCAGCAGCAGCAGCAGCAGCAGCAGCATAATCATCACCATCATCATCATCACCATCATCATCACCAACATCAACAACATCTGCAACATCCACGACCGCAGCCACAGTCCCAGCCCCAGACGCCGCAAACCCACGCACAATCCGTGCCGCATCAACATCAGCACCAACATTCACGGCTGCCTCCGCCGCCTAAAAGTAGTGGCGCAAGTCAGATTCCCGAGCTGCGCGACCAATCACGCCCGCTGGCTGTTGCCCAGCCAATGCCAACTGGGCACGCGGATGCCATGCTGGAGAGGCAGCACAGAGAACGCGACCGAGAGTTTGGCCGGCCATCTGAACGACCGCCGCCGACGACGCGAATGAATCCCGAGACCGACCTGCCTCTGCCTCCCCAGAGACACTACGAACAGCCTTACGGCCATCGTCACCAGTCCAGCGTCGGCAGCCAACCACCGCCCAGACCCGATCCATCATCGCTGTCACGTCAAGCTTCGCAGGATCCCTCTCGCGCTCCCCCGTCTGGACAGCCGTATCCACCGCCGATGCACCAACAGCAAGCTCCCCCTCACACCCACACCGTTCGCGGCATTATGGACCACCACTCTCCTTCAATGGGCTCCTCTTCATCACGTCCAGCCTCATCTATGCAGCCACGTCCACCACTCCAGGAGCCCTACGGCCACGCCTCCAGCTCGAGCCTGGCGAGCAATGCGCCAACCCGCCCCCCAGAGCCTCGCAAAACGTCCAACATCATGTCCCTACTCAACGAGGATCCGCCCCCGCCGTCGAAACGAGTTACCGAGGTTGCTGTCGCTCCGTCCGGTTCATCAGCAACGCCTCCGCCCCAGGGAGGAGGAATGGGAAGGCCGCCGCCCCCGCAGCCGCCGCCTGCCGGTCCAACACAGATGCGCCGCGAATCCGATCTGCAGTACCCGCCCTACGGACGACCGTCTGGCGGTGCATCGGCCATGCCGTCACTCAAACCCACGTACGGCGGCTCTCCCAACCCGCCGCCTCACCTTGGCGCGCCCCGGTCGGTCATGGAAGGCGTGCCCCCGGATCGAGATGCATACTACAGAGGACACCCGGGCTACCAAACAGGCCACCAGAGCGGCAACAGCTCTCCGCAAACTTCGCACCGCTACCCATCTGCTCAGCAAAATCAGGGCCAGTACCCCACCCAGCAGCAGCAGCAGCAGCAAGGAGCTTTCGCGGCTTCGTATGGCCAGCCCCAGCCCCAGCCGCAGCCGCCGCCGCAGCCGCCCCCTCTCGCCGCATCTCCGCCGCCTCAGTATGGAGGAGGGCACGGCTCCGCGTCAAGATCACGAGAAGTTCCCGGGCCTGGTGCACGGGAGCCTGTCTGGTCGCAGCCGCAGCCGGCATCTGCTCCTACCGGCGGTTGGCCGTCTCAGACGCCCAAGCCGTCTCAAGCACCTCCTACCCCGCAGCCATCATGGGGTCCGGGTCCTCCTCATCCCCCATCCACGTCGAAACCCTCCACGCCGGCGCCGGCTTGGTCGTCCGCGCCTGCTCCTCCGCAGCATATCGGCTTGAGAGACATGAGAGATGTGAGAGACGAGCGAGGCGCGCCCGTCTATGGCGCTGCTTCCCAACCGCCTCCTCAGCACCCGATGCAGGGTCGATATCCGCCCCCGAGTTCGCGCCCCCCCGACCTCGTCCCATCCCCGACGCCAGGATACCCGCGATACGCATCGACGCCAGGCCCAGGCCGGGATCCGAGAGAGCCTCCGCGAAGCTACACGCCCGGCCCCTACGACTCAAGAGGGCCGCCTCCGCCGCCTGGGCAGGGATACTCAGGACAAGATCCCAGAGAGATGCAGATGCGCGACGGGCGAGAACCGAGGGATCTGAGGGATCCAAGGGATGTCATGGGGAGAACCTTGCACCCTCGCGATTACGACCGCCACCAATCTGATCGGTTCGGGCGATAGTCGAGGAAGGGAAAGCCGCAAACGGATTTTGCTATTTGCGCGGCGTTTTTCGCCATTTCCTTAAATCCCAAAAAGCTCCGGTCAGGTATCGTGGGCCCGCAATGAACAACTTTTTCTGGTGGCTTTAGGAGACTTTGGTAACCTTAGAAAACCTAGCAAATTAAAATCACACTATACGCGTTTCGCGCTAATACACGATGGTCCCTCTCGCGCCAGAACACCATATCAGCCCTCTAGAGCTGCAATAGAAGCCCGGAAATGAGGTTCAAATGGAGAGCTTCAATGACAGCTCTTTCATAATTAGTGATAGCGCACGTGAGCAGTCAGGTGACACAACCCATCAACCACGGAAGAAGCCCTCAATGCAACGAGGCTTCAATTTTCAACCTTTGCATGCCGCGCCCCGGGCAGCTATAATTCAACGAAATTGACTATTTGCGCGACCAATTTTACTACTTGCGCGACCGGCCCACTTGAAACTTAGGTCAACCCTTATGTTTCCATGCACGCCCATATAAATTCACATATAACAGAATGGTAATGAAAAGATCACGAAAAACGCCTAGGTAGCAGCGAAGTTTTCAATGCAGTAATTCTCGAATTCGAATTCTCCGGCCCTCTGCAGCTTAACTGCGACAATAACGCAAGCAGCCTACACGGCACAGCAGCCCTGTTGACGATGCCTTTAATCCCTCGAGCAGCCGGCGCGGCATAGCAGCTTCGTCCGTGGCAGCCTAGGAGGCCTCGGATCAACTAGTCGCGCCGGTTAAATATTCACAGTTGAAAAAGACTACGTATTCGCCCGACTAGTTAATCCGAGGCCTCTTAGGCTGCTGCGGACGAATCTGCCGTGCCGTGCCGGCTGCTCGAGGGATTGAAGGCATCGTCAACGAAGCTGCTGGGCAACAGGGCTGCTGTACCGTGCAGGCTGCTTGCGTTGATGTTGCAGTCAAGTTGTAGAGGGCCGGAGAATTCGAGGGCTACTACTACATTAAAAATTTGGCTACTACCTAGTGATTTTCGAGAGCTTCTTTACTACCAGCTCGTTCTATGTGAAATCATATAGGCGTGCATGGAAAGTAAGGGGTCGACCCATATTTAAAGTGGGGTGGTCGCGTACATAGCGAAAAACGCCGCGCAATTAGCAAAATCCCCGCAAGCCATCATCGTCCGCTACATCTCCCGAGACACACAGGCCCGCAATGGACGGCGAGCGCACTATGACGACGGCGAGAGAATTCTGCACGCTGTACTCGTCAACATTTTTTTTAATCCTTATATTTTCTCATCTTTGAGCTTCTTACTCGCATCCACTCATTCGTTCCTCCTTGGTCCAATTCGAGAATTTGCGTGGTATACTGGTGCATCATGCATGTGAGCAGTGTAACGTGGGAAGCGCCTGCGTACTTTGTGTTAAGACTCTGGTCCAAAGACGGAAACTCCGTGTGACCTAGATTTGTTTTTCTTTTAATTTCTTCTTCCATCTGATTCACAGCTTTTCTTAAAAGGCGAGGAGGCTCCGGCTCTGACCTCAAAGTACAAAAGCTAAATAATGCAAGAAGAGCGTTGCATCATTTGGGGGCGGGGGAATCTTTCTTCTCTTTTACAAAAAAAAAAAAGTACATGTATCTTTCATCATGGCATCTGTGCCTTTGATCTGACAAATTTACAGCTTCCACGTGTCCACCAGGGCCAGCATCAACCTCAAATGCTCCTCTCCCGCTTCCAGAGCCTCCACATCCCCCAGTAATAGGCGCAACCGGGCCTGACTGGCCTCGTACCTGCGGCTCACGTCTTCCAAGTGCGTCCTCACATAATGATACAAATGGTCCCTCTGTCGCTGAGACAAAAAGTCCCTCCCCGTTTGGAGGGGCGGAGAGAGAGCCGACAGCGTCTTTTGCAGCTTCTCGACGCGCGACTGCATCTCGAGCCTGCGCAGTCGCACTTGGGCTTCTGCATGCTCCGAGTCGCGCACGAGCTGGTACCGCGTGCGAAGGGCGGCAGAGACGTGCGCCCTGGGCACCCCGTCGAGCGTGGGCGGCGCAAGAGGATGGTCGAGCGCGGCTTGGATTTCTCGCTGATGAGGAGTGGCAGGGCGCATTGTGCCAGACCTGGTCAGCTTATATGCAGCAGCATTTCACCATTGAAAGGGGCAGGGCAGACGTGCGTTCGTAAGGACTTTGACTTGCCCAGGCTCGTGGGACATTTGACTGTTGTTGAAGTCGTTACTGCTGCTGTACATACTAGGCAGTTGAAGCTGCCATTTTCGAAAATGGCTCCATTTCGCTTGTGCTGGTGAAGATGGCCTTTTCTGTCAGCTGTTTTGTGTTTTTCTTTTCTTTTCTTCTTTTTTTTTGCTGCCCTTTGATGGGACGGTCGTTACACTTGCCTAAAGAATCGTCAGAGCCAGCTGAGCGCGTGGACGTGTCGTCGGCCACGAGATCCGGCGCGTCGTCTTCATCATCGTTGTCGTCACGATGCGAGACAAACAATGGCTGGGGGAAAAGACACTCGTCCGACTCCGTTTCGGACGCACGCGCGCACCCGCTGGCCCAGAAACGGAATGTGCGCGGGGAGATGCGCCCTGCGAAACCTCCCTCGTCGTCGGAAATGTCGTACTCGTCTACCAATCGTCCGTTAGTCGACAGCTATGAGAGAAAGAGAGGGAAAAGGAGAGTGGCGAAGAGGAGGCCTTACGTGTGAAGGTTGGCCGGCCTGCTGGCTCTTCTGCACGGCCAGGCATCACATCTGGCCGGGGAATCAGGAAACCATGGTCGTCGATGTGACTCCGAGAATCGCCGAGCACGTCGTCATGGTCACGCATTGCTGACTCGGCATCGATGCTAATTCTATGGGAAATACTTGTCAGAAACCCCGGGCGAGGGAATCGCCGCCACCTTGGTGAACCTACAGTTCCAACTGCCGCAGCAGGGGCGCACAAAGGCCAGACTCGTCATTGATGGATCGCACCCACGAGTACAGCTTCGTCGTGTCCGCTCGGGCATGGCCACTCATCGCCCTGTACGCAAAGAGCACCGAGTTGGTCATGTGCCACTCATCGCCCGTGGACGGCTCAGATGTCGGCAGCCGGCTCTTGAGGCAGCCGGCATCCGAGATGAGACCGCTATCCTGCCTTGATATCCTCTCTACAGACTGTCAGACTCCTTCCTCATCAACCTCGGGGACGGACGTCCATGTTGTGTGAGCACACCCAGTTTCAAGTAAGACTCTTTGGCTGTGGGACCCTGCTGCACATCAGGCACCGATCTTTGCGGGCCGTCTTTCATGACGGCCTGGTCGCCTCTGGGAACAGGAGGAACGTCTGAGGCAGAAGCAGAAGCAGATGAGGCAGCGTCAGCGTCAGCTTCAGCAAGATCAAGCCAAGAAACGTCGGGCCAAGTCACACTGCCCACCTGTGAGATTGCTCTGACACGAGAAGGAGGTGAAGAAGGTGTCATGGCTGCCTTGTTTGGAGGAGCCGGGCCGAAGCTCTGCTGCTGCTGCTGCCTGCCGTCCAATGCTGAGACCCCATTCGTCTGCCGGCTCGGTCCAACAGTTCTTCTGCTTGTTGCGCCGATTGTGATCTGTGCTGCGGAACAGGTCGCGCACAGCTGCACGAGCAATGGCCAGCGATCTCGAGAGCATAATCACGATGATGATGATGATGATGATGACGATGACGATGACGATGATAATGACGGCTGACGGCTGACGAGGTTTTGCAGCGTTGGAGCTAGAGGCCGTGACCGCAACATGTTGGCCATCAAACAAAAACAAGCAGCCAACTGACGACAACTGCCGGCTCCTCACCGGCAGCTGTCCGATACAACAGAATCCACCACCAGACCTGCTGTACCTCGACTCACCTGCTCGGGTCGTCCTTCCACGGCAAGCATGTCAGGTGCCAGGTGCCAGGTGCCAGGTGCCAGGTGCCAGGTGTCTGGTGTCTGGTGTCTGGTGTCTGGTGTCTGGAGCACGACACTGTGTCACTCTCGTCTGCCCAGCCTCGCCTTGCTCCCTTCACTCTTGTGCGAGTGCCGGCCACCATGTAACCAAAATGCATTGTTCGTGACAGTTCCAAGTCATACCTACCTACGTACGACCAACCATCTACTACTGATCTACAGCATACGCTGTAGCTTCGAAGCCTACCAAATCCCACCATGACCGCACCAATGGTTGTCGAAACAACTGTCATTCTGTTCGGCCCGCGGCTCATGCCCCTCTCCCCCCTTGCACACGTGCAACTACATGTGCGAGCTCATTTTTTCCCCTTGGATTTGGCTTTGCCTTTCCCGCGCCCTTTTGGTTTGTCCTCGCCGTCTTCGTCGTCGCCGCCCGCTGCCGCCTTGGCTGCCTTCTTGGCAGGCTTCTTCTTCGGCTGTTTGATGTACTTGTCCTTCTTGAGATCTGCCTCGTCATCCTCAACTTCCGGCGCGTCCACGGCCTCTCCGTCGTCTTCCTCTTCAATGGCCTCCTCGAGATCTGGAGCGTCCTTGGTCTGCTTCTTGGGTGCCATGACGCTGCTGGCCTTCATAAACGGCACAGGGTGGCTCCTCGAGTTGTACCTGATTACGCCAATCCGTCAGCATGTGTTGTGAAGTCTGCAGATTGGTTACCTTTGGAAGCGCTCAACTTACGTTCGAGTGAAGGCTGCCTTTGTCTTGGCCTCAATGTGAACATTCCCATCAACCATCGGCCCTACGCCGAGTTCCTGTATGGCATCAAAGTCCTCTCTTGTGATGAAATAGCTGTCCATGAGCTCAATGACCTCAGCCACCGCATCTGTCCCATTTTGTTGGAGGCGATCCACCAGTTCCTTCCACAACACCGGAAAGTATTGTTGTCGAATCTCGTTGTGATCACCCGAGGACTTGAGGCGCATGTGCGAATGCAGCTCCCGTAGAAACCTCCCCAGCTTACCCTGCTTGCTGAAGTTGCCAAGCCAGGATGTAAAGCCGGATCCCATTAGCTGTCCAGCAATGAAACTCGCGGGCCGCACCGTGCTGAAGACGGCGTGAGTAGGCATGAGACTCCAGTGCTGTTGAGGTCCATGGATCATGCGGTCGATCAAGTCGCCATCACTGATACTCTCCGCTGCTTGATCGAAAAGCTCGAGAGCCTTCAACTTTTCCTCGCGCTTGGTGAGACCTTTGCCGTTCAGTGCCATTGGCTTCGCCCTCAGATAATTTTCTTGTATCATGAGATAACTGAATTCGTGATCGTTGAAGTACAACTCAATCTTGTCGTTCAGCGTTGCTTTGCTTGCTGGCGCAAAGAGCCCTCCACCTAGCATCTTTTGGCAGATATCCCATGGTTTCAGCACGACGTGCTTTTCCCAAGCCTTCGTCATGGCCTTGCCCTGATCAAAATCCATGGTCGTCTGATCGAGTTTAGCGGTGGAGATCATGTTGATGATTTGCCGAATATCTTTGTTGCTTCCTTCAATCAGGGCATCGACGACGGGCGGGGGAAGCTTGAGGCCCTCGCGATGGCATATTGTCATGATTCGCGATCGCACTTGATCGACTGTCGGGCGGTTGAATCTAATGTCGAAAGCAACTTGATCAAAAGGTTTCATCTTGGGTAGTCGGCGTTCGTTGCAGATGAGAATCAATGGAACCTCAGTCTTCTTGCAGAACTTGGCAAGAGCACCCACGCCACCGCGATCGCCTGCGGACATGCCATCTACCTCGTCCATGACAAGGACAATCTTCTTCTTGGCAGCATCCACTGATTTGCCGTCTCCGGCAAAGAATCCCAGGAGCGACGTGTTATTCATGACATCGCTCACGCCAGCTTCCACCAACCTCTTGCTTCTGGTATCACTCGCATTGCTTTCCAGTACGTCGTAACCCTCCAGTCTGGCGGCAAGATGGGCGGCAGTCGTCTTCCCGATGCCGGGTGGCCCTGAGATGATAATGGCCCTCTCTCCACCCAAGCCGTCGGCTCCACGACGCTGGAAGTCGTACTTTTTTGCCTTGGGCCAATTTCGAAGCCAGGCCTGAATTTTCTCGACTTGGGCTTTGTTTCCGCAAATGTGATTCAGCTGGGTTGGGGCGTATTTGGACGTGAGAAGCTGAGCAGAAGAAGCCGGAGCAGAAGATTGGGAAGCTGGGGCAGCTCCGCGAGCCTTGGCGGCTCGCTGAGCTGCCTTGGTGGCTTCTGCTTTCCGAGCTTTCTCGTCGGCCTCCATCTCCGCGATTTGTTGTAATACCTTTCTTTCTTCCACCTTCTTCTTTTCTTGTGCTGCTTGCGCTCCTTTCCCAGAGCCGCCGTAGGCTGGCAGCCGGCGGATAAGGTCGAAGAGGCCATTTTCATCGATCGTTTTGATGCCGTGAGATTTGATCTTTGCCAGCTTGCTCGGTCCGGCATCTTCGCCGAGGACAACAAAACTCGTCTTACTGCTGGGCTGTCCAGTGACTTTGCCTCCATATCGTTTGACAAGTGCTTGAGCTTCATCACGCCCAATGGTCTGCAAGACGCCCGTAAACACAAATGAGAGGCCAGAGAGACACTCTTCTTGACCATCCGGCAATTCCGCACTGGATGCTGGCTGTACGGCAGCATTCCCACCCCCAGGGGCGGCTTTTCTCCAGTCAAACTTGACGTTGGGATCTTTGGGAGGTGGTGTCGGTGGCCTGACTGTCGTCACGCTGTCAAGTATGTTTTGGATCTCTTCATTCTCGGGCTCATCCGTCTTTTTGAGTGTTTTAGGGGCATTTGGCTTCGTTGCTGTCGGCTTCTTCCGTGGCGTCGCTTTCTCGCCCTCGCCCTCGCCCTCGTCTAGCTCAGGGGATTTTCGTTTTTTACCAGCAGAGGAAGCCACTCGCCCGCTGCTCTTTTGAGCTAAATCGCTGGCCGCTGAAGCCTTGCCGCGCGAAGGTCGTCCTTTGGCACGACGCAGTGGTTGCTCGTCTTCAGACCCTTCCATGTATTCATCACTCGTACGCTTGCTGCGTCCTTTCATATCGGCGGCAAAGATGTCGTCTCCGTCCAAGTCTGCATCTTCCACATACGCATCTTGATCGTCATCGCGATGCTTCTCATAAGCTGTGACTGCCTTTTTCTTCGAAGCCGAAGCTTTACCTTTTGCTGGAGATGGTGCTGCTTTGGTGACGATAGGTTTTTTGTTTCTAGGACTAGATCGTACGGCGAGCTCTTCCTTTTCCTTTTCTTGCCCTTTTGCTCTTCCTTGCGTCTTCTTCGGAGTTGACTGTTGGGAAGCTTTGCCGGTGTTACTGGAGGCAAAGTAGTCGTCTGGGGAGATATTCAATCCCTGAGGTTCCAGATCCCTGTGAGCCGTCAAAATCTATGCCACTTCGCCAAGCATGATGAACTTTGCACCCACGTCTTTCTTCTCTTCCTTGGTACTTCCTTCGTCGCTGATTTTGATTCACTGCAAAAAATTTTATTAGCATAATTCGCGGAAGAGAACGTGTCAACCGTGGCGCACATTGCAGCGTCGTCCTCATCATCGCTGTCTTGGACAACTTTTCGACCTTCTGTTTTAAAGCCATCAGCATACAGATCTCACGCACAATCCACATGCAATTGACCTACTTATACGCTTTGCCTTGGGAGCATCTTCACTCTTTACCGGTATCGGCTTGGGAGCCGCGCCGTTTTTTGGCGCGAAGAAGGATCGAATGTCAGGCATGTCGCAAGATGCAATGGATGATTGAACACAGGCTCCGATGCCAATCACTACCAAAAGGAAAGAAAAAAAAAACACAAATTGGCTACTCTAGAATGGTAGTATCACCTTATTGAAAGATGTCCAGGTAGGCAGCGTCGCCCTGGATCTCGTTGATGTCCGGCAAGCTCTTAACAAACTGTGTAGTGACGTGCACCACTTGAGGACGCGAAGCTGACGCGAAGTGCGTGACCTGGATTAATCGGCTTTTCCCACGTAGCTTGGAGTACCCTTCATTTTTAGTTCGGGCCTTCTTAATCTTGCGCGGGTGGGGACACTTTGACCGTTTTTTTGGGTAGCTGCGACCAATCAGTGTTGACCCAGTCTGGCTTGCCTCGTCGTCTCCTGATACAAATCAAAAGTTACTCTTGGCAGCTACGGCGCAGCGAACTGTCGATTCTCTCAACTGCCCGCAAGACGCTTCAGAGATGGCATTGTTTGCCGACTCCTGGAGACTTCTCAGAGCCTTTGATGGCCTGAAGATCTGCTCCCTCTCTCCCTTGAAGCAGATACGAACGCACGTCGCGAGGCATGCAACGGCCATCGAGGCATCCCGACAGCTTTCACAAATTCGCTCCTTCTCGACGTCGCCCCTCGCTCTTGGCACTTGGCTGGAACCGAGTATTAATCGACAAAAGAAGATGGCCAAGGGCCGACCGCGGGTTGCCACGGGAGGCTCAACCAAGGGCACCACGGTCATCTGGGGGGATTACGGCTTGCGCATGATCGACCACCACCGCAGAATAAGCGCCAAGCAACTGAAGACGGCCGAAGATGCCATCAAGATCCGACTTCGTGGCGAGAAGTACCGATTATACAAAAGAAAGTGTTGCAATATCGGTGTCTACGTCAGCGGTAACGAGGTAAGAAGAGGAATTGAGAATGCGGCGGGGCATGCGACGCCTCACTAACACGGCGCAGATGCGTATGGGTAAGGGCAAAGGTTCCTTTGACCATTGGGCGACGAGGATGGCCGTGAGCCAGGTCTTGTTCGAGATCAGGGGAAAACTCCACGAGCAGGTCGTGCGGGATGCTTTCCGTCTCGCCGGGAACAAGCTGCCGGGTGAGTATAATGCCTGCCGGCTGAGGAGATGGGAAAAAAACCAGGAAACTGACATCTCGCAGGTCAGTGGGAGTTTGTTAGGAAGGGCGATGCTCCAGTAGTCGGAATTACAAAGTTGGATGGAGTTTCTTTACAAGATTTGAAGCGACCGAGAAGAGAGGCTGCCCCAGCAGAATTACTTGCTGCTTCTTCTGCCGCGTCTATCACGGAGGCCGCCATTACATCGGAAGCCTCGCGCTCGCCATGAATATGGGTTGGAACCTTATAGTACTGTAAAGACAAGATGATTTGGGATGTGCAATTCGATGTATATGAGCGCTCTTCAGCGCAATGTGATTTTTCGTAGCTCAATGCGCACGCTCCGCATGAGTTCTAAAGAACCCTCCGCTTCTTGATTTCAGGTCACCATTCAAACATGTTCAATTGTTTTTTTTTCTTCCTCAACTCATTTTATAAACGAAGCTACGGTGATCGAGAGCGTGCTCTTGATGGATGAGATGGGAGGTGGAGCCAACCATCATGGTACGTACCCCGTGGAGGGGCGCGCATAAGTTACTTCACACACAAATCGTACCGAGACCTGACAAGCTGCACTTAACGCGCACGACGCGTCTTGTGCTTTTCAAGTGCACCGAGCGATCTAGGCACCACTCCTGTCACATTGCACTCACCAAGATGGCCCTCATCGTCGATAAACACCGTCCGCGGTCTCTGGAAGCCCTGACGTATCATCCAGAGCTGTCACAACGTCTTCAATCGCTGGTGCGAAAATCCTTTCCTCGTCCTTGTTCTCCTCGTTCACCTCCTCCTCGTTCTCCTCCTTTCATCTGTTGCTTCTATGGCCTCTCTATGCAAAAAGACCTGAATATGCTCACCATTTGACGCAGGCGCAAAGCGGCGACTTCCCCCACCTTCTCGTGTACGGACCGTCGGGCGCCGGCAAAAAGACTAGGATCGTGGCTACGCTGAAGGAATTGTATGGGCCTGGCGTGGAGAAGATCAAGATCGACTCGCGCGTGTTCCAGACAACGAGTAATCGGAAGCTCGAGTTCAACATCGTCGCATCGATCTACCACCTCGAAATCACGCCGTCAGATGTGGGCAACTACGACAGGGTGGTCGTGCAAGATCTGCTCAAGGAGGTAGCACAAACGCAACAGGTGGACCAGTCCGCCAGGCAGCGGTTCAAGGTGGTTGTGATCAACGAGGCCGATCATCTCACCCGCGATGCGCAGGCCGCGCTACGTCGAACCATGGAGAAGTACTCGCCCAATTTGCGACTGATCCTCTTGGCCAACTCGACGGCGAACATTATTGCGCCGATCCGCTCCAGAACGCTTCTCGTCCGCGTGGCGGCACCAACGCACGAGGAAATCTGTGATGTGCTGGCTCGGTCCGCAAAAAAAGAAGGCTGGGACGTGGTCAAGGGCTTGCATCAGAGGATAGCCGTCGCGAGTGGAAGGAATCTCCGTCGAGCACTCCTCATGTATGAGGCCGTCCACGCGCAAAAGTATGGCTCTCCCCCCAGCTTTGTTTCTGTCAATCTTGGCCGGGCCTGGCAATCGCTAACACGCGTGCATCCGTAGCGAAAAGGTTGCGGAGAACACGCCCATACCGCCAGCAGACTGGGAGGCGCTCATTGGCCAAGTCGCAAAGGAGATGATGGAGGAGCACACACCGGCGCGCATCCTGCAAGTACGGTCAAAACTGTATGACCTGCTCACTCACTGCATCCCAGCGACGACAATCCTCAAGACGTTGACATTCCAACTCGTCGGTCTCATCGATGACGGCCTCAAAGGGGAAGTGATTCAGTGGTCCGCTTTCTACGAGCATCGAATCAAGACGGGTTCCAAGGTCATTTTTCATCTCGAGGCTTTCGTCGCCAAATTCATGCGCATCTTTGAGATGTACCTGATGAGCATGGACATGTGAGGGTGCAAGAGAGGAAAGGTGGGAAAGTTGGGAAAAAGTGGGAGGACAAAAAGACAGGGACAGAATCCAGCACTTGCCACCCAAAACACGTCTTTCAGACACGATCTGCACAGGGACACTCTGTGCGGCAGGCTGAAAGAGGAATGCACGCATATACGACGGGAACAGGGAAGTGAATTAGATTGTCTAGGCTCGGAGTTTCCCGCGTGGCTGGCTTCGTAGCTGTCGGACCCCATGTACAGTAAATATGTATGTACGGTTCAATATACGCGGAAGCGGGTTTCAAGGCTTCCATTCATGATGCAGAGTGTCTGGTCGCCACGTAAGACAGGGAAGAGAGGGGCGTAGCTATGATGCTTTGCAACATGTCCAGCAAAGCCAGGCGTAAGCACACAAGGGCACGAAACACTCTACCCCGAGCATCACACTGTTACGTTTTTGGTGCTTTTTCAAAAGAAAGACGGCGTCCATCATGTCAAGCACACTGTGATGAATCCTTCAAACCTGTTTCCCGCTCTCCTGTGCCACGGCGCAGCGCCAAGTGAGGCCACGACAAGACGGCATGCTGCAGAATCTGGCTTTCCCTTTGCGAGACATGAGCTGACTCTGTGGCTGACGTGTATCACGCACCTGGATGCAGTTGGCAGCAGCATCCAGATCAGGCACCTGGGCTACCTTCAAGCCCATGTAAATATGTATGTGTGTATGTATGTACATATGTACATGCGTGAAGATAAGGTTTGGTGCAGCCAAGTTTTCTTGTTTTTTCTTCTCTTTCAGCTTTCTCGTCACGGAGTGGAGGGGGGGGGATTTGGCTCTGCAGGGGTGGCAGGCTGGCGGATTTTGTGTGCGTCCGAGAGACATGCCGGCTTGCATCTATTTCCTGGATATGCGCGCAAAAAGGAGAAGAAGGAGAAGAAGATTGGGGGCCGAGGGGTCGGTCGGTGAAGCTGGGGTGCCAGCAAGATGCAGCAGCTGTTGGGTCGTCTTGGCCCGAACATGGTTCAGTGCAGGCGGCGAAGATACAGGGTACTAGGTTAGTAGGTAGAGTACATGGTAATGATGTAATATTGTAGATTGGCAAAACCAGTATTTTGAATGCCAAGCCTCTCTGCAGAAAGAGGCTTCACAAGTGATGCATATTCCAGTACATGTTATTGCCCCTTTTGCCTTTTCTTTTCTTTTCTTTTCTTTTCTTTTCTTTTTTTACTTCTCTTTTTTGCCCGATAAAGGGAACATCATCTTGATGCTTATTTCTTGCATGCGGTGTACAATATCCTCCGTGTAAAAGCGGGCGGTTCCGGCTTGGCAAATGACCTAAGTGCAACCTTTTGTGAGCAGGAGCGAGGCGCAGGTCATGGCAGAGACGATGTCGAGATAGAAAGTCAAGAATCCATTTGTGTATTCAGAGACAGACAATGATAAATAGAATAGACATGGTCCTAGGAAAGAAGGGAAATAGAATATCATTAATTAACCTACCTGCGGTGGCTTTTCTAGTCCGTTTCACTTCCGCTCGTCCGTCCGCCCGTCTGATTTGGCACGGGTGTCGGATAAGAGCGCAATCATGCATCCACTTTTTCTTTCTTTTTTTTCTTCCCTCCTCCGGTTTTTTTTTGAAAACCCTTGGCTGTGTCCAATTGGCATGTAATGTGAGCCGCGGCAAACAATGGCTCGGAGCTGAGAAGGCGGGCCCGGGTGAAAGGATGGGTTGGGATGGGTTGGGATGGGTTGGAATGGTTTGGGATGGAGGGGATAGGCGGCGCGCGGCGGTGGCACAAGTTGCCGCACAACGAACGGCGCTGCACCTGCTGGCTTAGAACTGTCTGGCAATATTCGGAGCTGGGCAGCACTAGTCCCTACTCCGCAGACGCAACGACAGGGGGGGTGCAACAGGTACCACGGCACGACTGAACGTTGGCCCCCCACCGACAAGGAAAGCCCGGGGAGACAATCAAGCACCAGAAATTTGTCGCACATGAATTGCAAAGTCCATTTAAAAAAAAAGAAAAGAAGAAAGAAAGAAGGAGAGAAAGAAAGAAAGTCCTGACAGACAAGGACAGACTAGACACAGCATCAGGCGGACTGGGCTGACCAGTGGCATTCCCAAGGGGTTCAGGTGCTTGTGCTGCATGTACATGTACATGTACAGTAGAGTATTGTTGTATGTGATGGCACCTTGCGGCAAAGGGTGTAGTCACATCGCACGAAACAAGGTCGACGTCACAACCGGGAAGAGCGTCGAGGCCAGGATGGCTGAAGAGCCAAGATGCAACTACCGTTGGCGCGAATTGGCCGGTAAATCCCATCCCCTCTTCTGTCTCTTGACTGACTTGCTCTCTACCTATTCTGGACCATACATGCTCCGTACACTGCTGCACTTGCACATACATTTTTCTGAACCTGTCTGAGAAGTGAGCCATGTTTATGTGTGCATGGAAAGGTACCTATCTTGTACCTGCTACGTAGTACATAAAGGTATCTGGATCCCCGGTCGACCGAGCTTTTTAGCTCGAGATGCCGCCCTCTCTCCATCTTACCCGGCTTCAATCTGCTCGTCGCAAAAGCCTTTGCTTTCGTACAAAAAGAACTCATCGCTTGGCTTCTTGAGTTTGATTTCTGCTGAATATACATTTTGTTTCTCTGTTCTTCTCTCTCTTATTCCCCTCCCTGTACGTCGGATTGGAATTGTAGTGGGGGCAGCTCGGTTCACGACCCCGCGTTCGCGCTTGCCAACCTTAGCTACTTCCTGATCTGAGCTACCCGAGCACTGGAATCTCTCGACCCCAAAAAAAAAAGAAGAACAGAAAAGAAGAGAAAAGCACAAAAAAAAAAAAAGGAGAACAGTATAGAAGAGCACGGCGTCTTCAAGAGCGCATAGCAAAGCTGCGCCAACATGTCTTCGAACCAGAAAACGCCCACGGTTGCCGAGGCGCACCTGGTCGATACCTTTCGTGCGTATTCTCCCCCTTGTCTGAGTTTTGGAGGCCTCCCCTTGTGAAGATCGCTGACATGTTCATGCTTCATCAATGATTCATGCTCACAGACCCTCCCGAAAAGATGCTAGCCAGTATGTCACCAAACCGCTTCTCTCAATGCCCAAGTCCCAGCTGCTGACCGTGATTTTCCAATACAGAGCATCCCAGCAAACCCCATCTCGCCAGTAAGGAGGACATGATTGCTCGTTGACGCTAAGCTAAGCCCGACGGCAGCGGCGCCCCTCTCTGCACCGCAGCCTGACCAATCAACCGACTCACTAACTCTTTCTCTCTCTTTTGGCTCCTCGCAGGCTTCCAAGAGTACCAGAAGCTCTATCAAGAGTCCATCACCAATCCCAACAAGTTCTGGGCGGAGCGTGCCCGGGAGCTCATCTCATGGTATCGTGATTTCGAGACCGTCAGCAGCGGCACCTTGGTCGACGGCGATGTCAAGTGGTTCGTCGAGGGCCAGCTGAATGCCTCCTACAACCTAGTGGATCGCCATGCCTTCAAGGACCCTAATCGCGTCGCCATCATCTACGAGGCCGACGAGCCGCAGCAAGGCCGGAACGTTACCTACGCTGAGCTCTTGCGCCAGGTCTCCAAGACGGCATGGGCGCTGAAGCAGATGGGCGTCCGCAAGGGCGACACGGTTGCCATCTACCTGCCCATGATCCCTGAGGCCATCGTCGCCATCTTGGCTTGCATCCGCATCGGTGCCGTCCACTCCGTCGTCTTTGCCGGCTTCTCCTCTGACTCGTTGCGAGACCGTGTCGTCGATGCCCGATCACGCGTCGTCATCACCACCGACGAGGGCAAGCGCGGAGGAAAGGTCATTAGCACCAAGAAGATTGTTGACGACGCCCTGAAGCAGTGCCCCGACGTGTCCAGCGTTCTCGTCTTCAAGCGCACCGGCGCCGACGTCCCCATGCAGTCCGGCCGCGATGTCTGGTGGCATGAGGAGCTCGACAAGTGGCCGGCTTACATCGCCCCCGAGGTCATGAACTCGGAGGATCCTCTCTTCCTGCTCTACACCTCCGGCTCCACCGGCAAGCCTAAGGGTGTCCTGCACACGACTGCTGGCTACCTGCTGGGCGCGGCCCTGACCGGCAAGTACGTCTTTGACATTCACGACGGTGACCGCTACTTTTGCGGTGGTGATGTCGGCTGGATTACCGGGCACACCTACGTCGTGTATGCTCCCCTCATACTCGGAGTCACGACCGTCGTCTTCGAGGGCACGCCTGCCTATCCCAACTTCTCCCGCTATTGGGACATCATCGACAAGCACAGCGTCACTCAATTCTACGTGGCTCCCACTGCCCTCCGGCTGCTGAAGCGCGCTGGGGATGAGCACATCAAGCACGAGATGAAGCACTTGCGGGTGCTGGGATCTGTCGGAGAGCCAATCGCCGCCGAGGTCTGGAAATGGTACTTTGAGGTTGTTGGCAAGGAGGAGGCGCATATAGTCGACGTAGGTCATCCGAGCCTTTTTTTGAAGAAGAGGAAGAAGAGGAAGAAGAAGACGAAGAAGAAGAAGAAGAAAAGAAAAAAGGCAAATCGCTAACGAAAGTTGCAGACATACTGGCAAACCGAGACGGGCTCCCACGTCATCACACCGCTTGCCGGGGTGACGCCCACCAAGCCCGGCAGCGCCTCGTTCCCCTTTTTCGGCGTCGAGCCTGCCATCATCGATCCTGTCTCTGGCGACGAGATAAAGGGGAATGATGTCGAGGGCGTGCTTGCTTTCAAGCAGCCTTGGCCCAGCATGACGCGCACCGTGTACGGTGCTCACAAGCGATACATGGACACGTATCTCAATGTCTACAAGGGCTACTACGTACGTGAAGGAGGCGTCCACTTGCCTGACTTCCCCCCTCCCTCCCCCCACCTCCTTTGTCCTGGTGGGAACAAATCGACTGACGTGCTGCTTTCAACAGTTCACAGGTGACGGCGCGGGCCGTGACCATGACGGCTTCTACTGGATCCGGGGGCGCGTCGACGACGTGGTCAACGTCTCGGGTCACCGTCTGTCCACTGCCGAGATCGAAGCCGCCCTCCTCGAGCACCACGCCATTGCCGAGGCCGCGGTGGTGGGAGTCGCCGACGAACTCACCGGCCAAGCCGTCAACGCCTTCGTCTCGGTCAAGGAAGGCAATGAGGACAGCGATGCGCTCCGCAAAGAGTTCATCATGCAGGTTCGCAAGAGCATTGGTCCTTTTGCGTCGCCAAAGGCGATACACGTCGTACCGGACCTGCCCAAGACGCGAAGTGGAAAAATCATGCGACGAATTTTGAGAAAGATTCTTGCTGGCGAGGAGGACCAGCTTGGCGACATTACCACTGTGAGTGTTTTCTTTGCGTGCGTGTTTGCCATTTCGACGGCAATGAGAGCTGACTTTTTATCCTTTTTTTTTCCTCTTACTTTTTTCCCCTCAGTTGTCCGATCCGACCATAGTGGATAAGATCATCCAGATTGTCCACGCGACCAAGTCCAAGTCCAAGTAGACGGACGGGGGAAGGCCATGGGCAGGACGGGCGGGCTGTGGGAAAAATTAGTCTCACGGAACGCTGGGTTTCAATTCAAATCAATGCGGGCGGGTTATGCGAGCGGTTAACGGGAATGGGAAACGAAAACTTTTATGAAATGCATCTTTGGTCTGGTAAATAGTGCACTCAGATCAAAGGGAGCAGATATCTGACTTTTCCTTTTCCCCAATAGAAGTTCAATATCTTGTGGACAGTGCCCCTTGACGGTGCCCCTTTGATCCAATCCACCCATGTACATTGTATCGTAGGTGCTGCATGTTGCATGTTTCGTCGTGATGATGCCGGCGAGTAAAGTGACCTGCACCAACCCCGCCACGGCTCAGTGCTCCGAGTGCAAGCCTTGCGGAAATTTGGGCATGGCAAGATTTCACCAAGAGAGTTTCCATCTTTTCTTTTCTTTTTTCTTTTTTTTTCTGCTTTTGCTGCGCCAGCTACGTGCGCCAAGACAGTCAGTACAAAGATAAGAGACCCATTGACGGCTTCTTGGCTCGACATCAGACCGGTCGGTTCTTTGGGCCGGTCTGGGCACGGTCCATCTGTTGATTGTGCTATATTATCTACTACGTAAAGGGTGCAGACAGTAAGTAGGTACCTAGTAGTTTGTGTATGAAGGTACAGTAGATGACGAATTTTGAGGCGGAGTACCGACGGACGCTGGCCGTTACACTTTAAGTGCATGTGTGCATGTGTAGTACTTACTAGAGGCAAGCCGGCCAACTATTGGCTTGGCTCTCGTCAAGCATGGTTCTGTTTCAAAGGAAAAAAAAACCCCCCCAGCTGATTGAGTGAGGAGAGGCCAACAAAGCATTGTGCGTACAAATCCCCCACCGAAGAAAAAAAAACACACGTGCTCACAATAGGTGTGCTCGGCGCTCTATACTCATTGGTCGGAAAGGGGGCCAAGAAAGAAGGCAAGACGACGAACTTTGTTCGGCAGCCCCTAATGCTTGGCAAAACGAAACCAACGAGCCTCAGCTTCCAGTGGGCTCCGTAGCTCCTTTTCTCCGTGTTGTTGCCCCCCCTCTTGGGGGTTGCCAAGCCGAGAGTTTGGCACAGCCCCCCCCGCAGCAACACCGACGGTCCCGCTTTTCCGTGCCGTGCGTTGGTAATTCCCATCCCATTTCCTCGATGTCCTCGTTCATCCTGCTGCCATCCGTCTGTCATTGTTGTTGTTGTTGTCGTCGTCGTTTTTTGCTTTCTTGAGCGACCTCGTCTCGCTGCGGTACCTTCTTGTCGAAGGCGTAACGCCACACTCTCTTAATAAATAATTCTCATTCCCTGCACACAAGTTCCTCGATCGATCAGACATCCAAGACAAGAATCCACTCCAGAAACTCGATCTTTCTCTGTTCCTGGCTATTCTACTTCCGGTCCTCCAGAAAAAACAGCCTCTCTTTTTTCTGCGTTTTCGCGTTCGGCAAGTCACCGACAGAAATGACCGGGATGCAGTAGTCTGCATTGTGCGATTTCCGCTCCCTCACGTGAAGGGAGTCTGTTCTCAACGACATTGCTTTGCTTCGAGGCTTCTTCTCGCTCATTCCCGTTTGACGACACAGACTCGAATCATGATTGCCTTGCCATGGTCTGTTGTGACCGCTTACGCGGGCGCTGTGCTGCTTCTTGCGCAGTCATCTCTTGGTAAGAGGCCAGCCAGCTTTGCCCCCCCCCCCCCTTCTGAACCATTTGGCTCCCCTTGGAGCAGGCTGGTCATGAAACCGCGTGGCTGACGGATTTGTCTTCCTCTTTCGCGGTTGCAGCGCACTCGGTGAAGCGGAATCCCGTCAGACATATATCGTTGATCCAGGATGCCGTCATCGGGACACCGGCCCGTCGCGTCAACGCCTACTCGAGCTTCGACCTGACCTTCACCGTACATGCACTCAATGGCCAGCAAAAGATTCGGCTGGCCCTCGAGCCCAATCACGATTTGCTGCATCAAGACTTTGCCATTACGCACCTGGACCAAGATGGCTCCGTTCGCGAGGTGGAAAAGGTGCCACGTTTTGAGGACAGGGTATATCGTGGCACAGCCTTCATCGAGCGCCCGGGAATAGCAGGATGGTCCAAGGCCGGCTGGGCCCGGATCTCGGTCCATCGCGACGGGCAACGACCCCTGTTTGACGGCGCCTTCCGCATCGACGGCGACAATCACCACATCTTCTCCCGCTCCGAGTACGAGTCCATGAAGGACGACAGGGATCCCGCCGTCGATGCCGATGCCGCCGATGATGCCTTGGTCATGTGGCGCGATTCCGACGTCACAGATGATGATGATGACGACGACGATGCCGCCGACCACGGTGGTGATGGTCCGAGGGAGCTCAAACGCAGCATTGCCGAGACGTCGACATGCAGCGCTGATGATTTGGACTTCAACAGCAACTTCCATCTCCAGGCCCGCGGCAACGGCAACGACAATGACGGCCTGTCGCTCAGGTCGGTGAGCGTCGGATCCCTCTTTGGGCGTCAGATCGACGACGTTGGCACGACGGGCACGGGCCTCAACCTGCTCGACTCGATCGGCTCGACGGCTGGCTGTCCCAGTACGAAAAAGGTTGCGCTGGTCGGCATCGCCGCCGATTGCAACTACTATTCCTCCTTTAACGACACAAATGCTCTCAAGAGGCAAATCATTGGCATCGTCAACAAGGCATCCGAGGTGTACGAGAGCACCTTTAGGATTACGCTGGCCATCAAGAACCTGACCGTCATTGACAAGGCTTGCACGGGCACGACGCCGGCCAACGCGCCGTGGAACGTCAGGTGCAGCGACGATGTTGCCATCAGCGACCGGCTCAACACGTTTTCCCAGTGGCGCGGCGAGTCCAAGGACGACAACGCGTACTGGACCCTGTTCACGACGTGCAACACGCAGACGGCCGTCGGTCTGGCCTGGCGAGGCATGCTCTGCAAGCCGGGGGCCGGGACCAACCAGGACAACAGCGGCAAGAACGAGACGGTGGCGGCGACCAACGTGGTGGTCAAGACGGACACGGAGTGGCAGATCTTTGCGCACGAGACGGGCCACACGTTTGGAGCGGTGCACGACTGCGTGCCGCAGACGTGCCCGGCCAAGGCGACGAACCAGGCGTGCTGTCCGCTGAGCACCGACTCGTGCGACGCCGGGGGCAAGTACATCATGAACCCGTCGACGGGCCGGGGCATCACGAGCTTCTCGCCCTGCAGCATCGGCAACATCTGCGCGGGGCTCAGGTCCAACATGATCAAGGGCACCTGCCTGACGGACAACAAGAACGTGCAGACGGACGTGGGCAGCCAGTGCGGCAACGGCATCGTCGAGACGGGAGAGGACTGCGACTGCGGCGGGGAGGCGGGATGCCGGGACAACAAGTGCTGCGATGCCACGACATGCAAGTTCACGGCCGGCTCGCGGTGCGATCCCAGCAACGAGGACTGCTGCACGGCGCAGTGCCAGTTCGCGTCGGGCGGCACCGTCTGCCGGCCCAGCACCGGCGACTGCGACGTGGCCGAGACGTGCCCCGGCGACCGGGCGGCCTGTCCCGAGGACAAGCACCGCGACGATGGCGACGCATGCGGCAACGACTCGGGGCTCAGCTGCGCCTCGGGCCAGTGCACGTCGCGCGACCTCCAGTGTCAGCACATGGCCAACAGCCTGACGGGCCGCAACAACACCCAGGCCTGCCCCGACACGACGTGCATGCTCGCCTGCACCTCGCCCGACCTGGGGCCCAACCGGTGCGTGTCGTACAACCAGTTCTTCGTCGACGGCACCGAATGCGTCGGCGGCGGCCGCTGCTACAAGGGTCAGTGCGAGGGCGCCTCGACCATGAAGGAGATACGGGACTGGATCGACAGCCATAAGACCGTCTTCATCCCCATTGTCGTCATAGTCGGCCTCCTGGTCCTCATTGCCCTGGTCAGCTGCGTCAGCGGCAGGATCCGGCGTTACATGAACAGGGGAAGAAGGACGGTGCGGAAGCGAGCAGCGCCGGCCATGACCAGCCGCAGCAACAACAACAACAGCAACAGCAACGGTGGCCGTGGGTGGCCGATGCCGACGCCGATGCCGGCGCCGGCCAGCTCCGGCGGCGCACAGCCACAACAACGACAACAACAATCACAACAGCCCTGGGGTGGCCGTCAGTACCAGCGGCCGGGCAACCACCAGCACACCGAGTCGTCCGGGGCCCTGGTGTACGACGGGCCCGAGCAGCAACACCAACAGCATCAATTTCCGTCGCCATCGCCGTCGCCGTCGGAACACAACGGTCACGGCTTCTACGAGCAACCCTGGCCGATGAATGCGCCGCCGCCGCCTCCGCCGCCGCCGCCTCCAGCGTACGGCTACGGCTACGGCAACGGCGGCTGGGGACAACAAAGAAGCTCGCGATACGCCTAGGAGGGACAGGGGAGGGACAAGGGGCGGGGGGGAAGAGAAGGGGAAAAAGCTGATTGAAGAACAAGACGAGCATCAAGAGTGACACCTGGGGCATTGTTTATATATAAGTGGGAATAGGAGCGGGTCTGGGCAGCAAGGGTCTTGGATTGCATTCTTGGCGTTGGGTGTCTCTTTTTTCTACTTCTTTTTTTTTACCTTTTTTTTTTCACAATTCCCGGACATGAACATTTGCGTATACATGCCACTGTACGTGCTATATATGTAGGACAGGTTGTTGGATGGGCGTTGTGCGATCCAACGGCAGCAGCAGCAGCAGCATCTCTGGTATGATGGCGCAGGTACCGCAATACATATGTACACAGACGTGCATTTCTTCTTCCTTTTTTACTTAAATATGTGTTGGTGGCTCATTTAATTCGTCATGCGGCATCCCGACTCGGGCAAGAACAAGTCAATTTCAATCCAACGTGTCTTGCTACTGCTCCCAATCCTTGGCCGTTCCCCTCTCCAAAATATATGCTGTACTGTACTGAACTGTACTGTACTGAACTGCATCAAAGTACACCCGTGTGTCTTGACGACCCAGTTCGCCACATCTCGAGCAAGAAGAGAGAAAGAAAAAAAAAAGTTCATCCCCTCTTCCGGCTCTTGTCCCCGCGCTGCTGCTGCTGAGCAGAAACAGAAGCATAATTAGAACTCAGAGTCTTCCGCGGGTCCGCAAAGCCGCACAACATGGCCGTGAAGCGCAGTCTCTGTCCTGGAACGCTCTGCCGCACACACACAAAAAAAAGACCGAATTAGCAAAGAGCACATAAAACTGTATATATCTGATTGAAACAAGACGAAATACGTTCGATTAGGGGAGGAGGAGGAGAAGAAAAAAAAGAGAGCAAAGGCATGTATGTGTGGCAACTCACGTCTCCTGTGCTTTGGGCATACATGATTAATTGTTCGGGGTTGTCGAGGACTGCGAGCGCGAGGCCGCGCCGTTCGCGGACTTCGAATGAGTCTGACATGATGCTGGGGTTTTGTCGGATTAGTACTTTCTTCTTTGTTTGGGGGATTTTTTTTTAATTTACTGGGCAGAATGTATGGAGGGAAAAAGGGGCGGGGGGGGGAGAGTATGATTTGAAGACATAGTTGGCTGGGCAGGATATTCAACTCTCAGCTTGGCGATTCAGGCAAGACTCGCCTTCACCCTTACAAGCTCAGTGATAAAAACAAAACACAAGAAAAAACACAAAACTCACCCTCTTCCAATCGTCACCTTGTCCCCGACAGTCTCGGGAGTATGAGGGCTCTTGCCCCTAGACTGGCCGTCGCGCATCGACGGCGTCACCGACTCAGACATGGCTGAATGTGTCTTGTTTTCTTTCTTTCTTTCTTTTTTTTTTTGGCTCCCTGCGTACGTATCGACACGACAATTTGAGTCTG
>JMQE01001109.1:0-35820 GCA_000731825.1 Hypocrella siamensis
GCGGAGGCAATGCCGGCAGCTCTCAGCCCGGTGAGGGCAACGCCGGTGGCTCTCAGCCCGGCGAAGGTAGTTCTGGAAGTCCTCAGCCCTCAGGCAATAAGCCGTCGACGGGCAAGGGCGGCAGCACGCAGATTGTCGAGGCTCCTCAGCCCAGTGGCAGTCGCCAAGGTGGCAGCTCTCAGCCGAGCGGCCCAGCCGTAGTCACTGCCGGCGCTGGCTACGTGGGACCGACTGGAGCTCTGGCCATGGCTGTTGCGGTGCTCATTGCTATGTGAAATGAGGGAGGAGGTGCGTAAATGAAGTATATTCCACAAGCACAGCGAATTCCTATTCTGGTTGGGGTGGGATCAAAAGGTGGTAATTTTCAACGGACCTTTTTCTTTGTATGTAGGTCGATTGGTATCTGGCATTCAGCCGTGTCCATTAATTTCTTTTTTTTATCTTCTTCGAGTCTCTGGTCTGGCAAGGACTACTTTTTTGTTTTTTGGTGAATCTGAGGTGCATAGTGCACGTTAACGTGATGAGATGTTTGGGAGGGTGTATCAATTGATAAAGTTAGCATGTGATTATCGTCTTTCAAGGGACATGTTTCTTTCTTTTCTCCTTTCCCCGAATATGTCCATGCATGACCAAACAGAGGAGTGAAGCGCGTCTCGTCCAGACCGATTGTGTTGTGAGTCAGGTTGGCGCCGCATGCTCTTGGCCCATCACAGCGACTCAAAAGGATAAGGCAACAAATGGTAGCGCACATGTCTTGGCCAAGAAATATGCATGCTACGCATGAATCTATGGGCGTAGTATATTGATTCTAGTACATTTGTCATTTTTTGTTTGATCGACCTCGTACGAAGCAGGGAAATTCGCCTCCAAACCCAAATCCAGATTCATCCGAAAAAAAAAAGCATATCTGAAACAATGACGAGGATTTTCCTTTATAAAAACGCCCCAACACCGAGAGAGAGAGAGAGAGAGAGAGCAATGAATAGACATCTCTCAAGAGGCCCCCTTTTCGGAGCCAATAACATTTCTCCAAGCGTCCCTTGCCGAATCTGTGATCCAGTCCCAAAAGTGCTTCGCCGTGCCCTGGATGCCGCCTTGTCGCTGGGGCTGGTCGGGCCGCTCCTCGTCAGACGCACCGTTCATCTTGGCGGGAGGTTCCGGGCGCACAGGCACCACGGGCCCAGGAGGGATGGTGGGACGCGAAAACTCGGTGTTCGAAATAATCGAGGAGGAGGGGGAGGAGGAGAGAGGCGGATCAGCAAGGTCCTGTTGCTCGGGGGAGAGCTCGAGGCTGTGAAACCCGACAGGCTCCAGAGGCAGGCGGAGCGTTCCGTTGTTGGGGCTCGGCTCGATGCCGAGCGAGTCGCAGAGGATGTTGTACACCTCGGTGTTTTCTTTGGCAAGACGGACGGTTAGATGGTGGCGGGTCATTTTGAATTACAAGAGGAGGGGAGATGAGGAGGAGAAGACGTACGAAAGGGCTTCGTCCTGCTGTTGGCAGGATGGGGAAACGCAGGTCCCCGGGCGACAAAAATGGCCCTCATGAGGGGATGCTGGTGGTCGTAGCCGTGCAGTCCGCGAGGGTGATAGACGGCGCCGCTGGCCCTGGCGTCATCGACGACGAACTCGTCGCGGGTGACGATGGCCCAGCCCGTCTTGGGGACGATCCAGAGCTGGGCGATGCGCGGGTTGTGAGAGAAGTGGTACCTGGCAGGCATGTCGAGGTCGCGGAGGTAGACGTCAAAGTTGGGATTGGACCTGGCCTTTTCCTTGAGCTGGTTGTACAGGCGGCCGATGTCGTTGTCGCGCCTCGGCCGCAGGCCGTAGAGCGGCCAGCCGTCAATGTGCTCGATCAGGGACGTGTCGACGAGGTCCTCGAGCTGCAGCAGGCGCGACGTGTCGGTGGTGGCCATGCCGTGGTCCGAGACGATGACCATGTTGACGATGGCCGTCAGGTTGCGGCTGTCGAGGCCACGGAAGAGGCGGTCGAGCATGTCGTCAACGTCCCGGATGGTGGACCGGATTTCGGTGCTGTTGGGTCCGTAGTTGTGGCCGTCGACGTCGACGTTGGGGACGTAGGCGGCGATGAGCTGGGGTCTTCGAGCCGCCACCGTCGCTTCCGTCTCGGTCTTGGTCTGGGTCTCGGGCTCGGCTTCGGGACCCGGCAGGTCCAGCAGTTCCAGGATCCGGGCCACCTTGGCGTCGAGCACCTCGCTGCCGTTGAACTCGTCGACGATGCTCGCAAACTTGCCGTGGATGGGCGCCTCGCTGCCGGGCCACATGTGCACGGCGGCTCGCAACCCCTGTCTCTCGGCCGTCTCCCAGATGGGCTCGCCCCCCCACCACTTGGCGTCCAGACTCCGGGAGGGATCGGTGTAGTAGAACTCGGCCTGCGTGACGGGATCCCAGAAGCTGTTGCCGACGATGCCGTGCGCCTCGGGATGCAGTCCCGTCGCGAGCGTGTAGTGATTCGGGAACGTCAGCGACGGGAACGACGGCTCCATGTAAGGCGGGGAGACGCCCTCTTTGACGAAGGCGCTCAGCCGGGGCGTCAAGCCTCGGTTGAGGAAGTCGGCGCGGAAGCCGTCCAGGCTGATGACGATGGTCGTGGGCGCGAACAGAGCCGTCCCGTTGCTGACGAGGCGCTGCTGCTTCTGCTGCTGATGGGACGTCATGATGCCATCATGTCTCGAAAGCTTCCAGGCCACGAGGACGAGGATGGCGAAGCCGACGGCGATGAGGGCATGAATCAGGAGCCGCCTCGGCCGGCCCTTGCCGTGTCCCCTCGCCTGGGCGACCAGGTTGAGCTGGCGGCGGTCAACCTCGGCGCTGTCGTCCCGGTCGCTGCTCTCGCCCGTCGAGGTGCCGTCCTTCATTCTGCCCTCCTCCATCTCGTGCATCAGCTCGCCGTCTTCGCCGTCGCGGGCGCGCTCCACCAGCCGGCCGCGTTTCTGCTTTCTTCTTTTGCGCCTGGCCTCCCTCTTTTCCGAGACGAGATTGTCGAGCGATGCATTTGGTGACGTGAGCTGCGACGAGCTGCCTCGTCGGCCAAAGACGTCGAGAGGACTCGCTCGACTTTGCTGCTGCTGCTGCTGCTGCTGCTGCTGTTGCTGCTGTTGCTGCCTCCTGGTCGTCGTCACCAGCCGATCGAGTTCCTCCTCCTCCATTAGGACGATGCGGTCGGCAGCCCGCAGCTCGCGGCTGTTGCGCGCCCGGAGCTGCAGCTCGTCATCGTCGCTGTCCGGATCCTGATCGCTGCGTGACCGGATCGAGGCGGCATCATCGTCGTAGGCCGAGGGGGAGAGCAGGCCCCTGTTGTCTTGCACGTCGAGCGTGTCGGATGGCATGCTGTCCGCGAGGGGATGTCTATCGTTCTCGTTCTACATGCAAAGAATCAAGGATGGGAAGGAAACGACAGAAAAAAAAATGTGTTCAAGCCTGGAAGCGAAACTTAATTTTAAAACGCTGGTGTCGACGAGGCGAGACAAGGAAGGGGGGTAGGGAATAAGTACCTACACCTACAAAATGTATCACTTCATTCATGCAACAAGAGTGGAGAAGCACCGACTCCATACCCGGGTGGGGGGAGGATGGATGCAAATAACATGTACCCGACGTGAATATCCCTCATTCAAAAGAAGGCATGGAGAGGTCCCTACCAACCTATGCATATTATAATAGTTGCTCGAATTGTTTGACTTGTCTTCTTTTTTTCCTCCTTCCCTTTTCTCTACCGTTGTGTGATGGATGTACACAATCCTTCATCGTAGCCGTCGTGGGTAAGCATGGTTTTTTCCTTGTCTGTTTGAACCAATTACACAGCGGGTCCCCCAAGGTCCAGCCAGCCAACCAATGAGTTGTACAACGGCGGCCCGCAAAGGTGCCTACTTGCTATGCTACTGCTACTGCTACTGCTACTGCTTGGTACTTGGCGATATGGTATAAAAGTCACCAAGCACACTGTCAAAGGAGAGGAAAGAACAGAAAGCCAACACGGCCGGTCAAGACGTCAGCTCAAGACACCCTCCTCGGCTCGCAAACCAACCCTCGGCCTCGTCGACGCCCAGCAGCGTCGATATCCACATCCTCCCGAAGCGGCCGACGTCGTCGGGCCCGGCGTGCCCCAGGACCTCGCTAAACTGCGCGTCCCGGATGACAAAGTGCCGCCTATCCCTCCATGCCCTGGCAAACTGGACCGGCGAGGCCGCCGTCCACAGATAGTCGGACATGGTCCATGAGTGGCACAGCCCGAGCCGGCCGTCGCACATGAGGCCCTTTTGACCCGACACGAGCTTGTATGCCTGGACCAAGAAGAAGCAGAAGAGGACGGTGCGGCGGGCCGACTCGTGCAGAATCCATTCCCTCCAGAAGAGCGTCGTCGGTGCGAGCGGGTACAGCGGCAATTCCTCCTCAGGCGACGACGATACGTCGAAGCGCACGTGGGCGAGGAGGCACATGGCCGATTCTTCGAGGTACGGCATCAGCCGCTCGGCCGACGAGCGCGCGCTCATGTCGCCGTCGAATAGGCGCATGATCTGGTAGAGAACGAGGGACTGCGTGTGCGCCAGTATGGACGGCAGCGTTGTTCCCTCTGACGACGACGACGACGACGAGACGAGCTCGTGCGCCCGGCTGGCAATGGCTTGCAGGATGACGGGGCCGTTGACGCGGTTCTTGGCAATGTACAGCGCGCAAGAGGCGTGGGCATCTTTTTTTTCAAATGAGCATTGATTTTTTTTGTTTTCAAAAAAGAGAAAGGAAGAAAGAAGCAAAGAAAAAGAAAACATGTCTTGTTCCCTACCCTGCATGGACTTGGGCATGCCATCCTTATACAACAGCGGATGACACCAGGGTGTCTGCGTCTCTAGAATCATGCTCACGGGAGCATGTTTGATCTCGTCAATGGCAAATCGGAGCCTCTGGGCGATGATGTCTTGCACCTCGAGGTCGCGCGTCGTCGGCGCCGTCACGGCGGTAGATGGATGCACCAGCTCTGTCAGAGGAGCAGCAGCAGCAGCAGCAGCAGCAGCGCCGTCCCATCCCGCCATGTCCAGACAAGACGGGTCCAGAGCATCCAGGAGGTTGTCGCTCAACGGCTGCTCCTGCAGAGCAAGCATCAGGGATGACGGGCTGTGCAAAAGGGCCGATGGTGACATGGGCGGCTGCGGAGGCGACATCGTCTTGGCGTAGGACTGGTCCTGGAAGCGAGACGGTGTCAAGTCCAGAGGAACCACGACTGTATCAGAGGCTTCTCCTATTCCAACTCCTCCTCCGCCGCCGCCGCCGCCGCCTCGCTGGGCCGCCATCCGTCGACCAGCATACTCACACGCGATGCTCCGCTGCGAGCACCGCAGACAGGCCGGCAGGGCAAAGTCGCACCGCCGCTTCGCCTTGATGCACGCCGTGCACGACTTCCGCCGCGGAGGGGGATTGCCGCGCTCGCGAGCACTCAGGGAGCCGCTCATGTCTCTGGCGTCATCAAGGGCGCCCGTACCGACATTTCCTTCGAGTTGATGCCGTGAGCTCTGGCTACGTGGTAGTAGAAGTTGATGTGGGGGGGGGGAAGAAACAGGCGGGCGCGGAACAGGACGGCGGCGGGGCGGAACTCCGCCGGCGGAGACGGGAAGAGTAGGAGGGGCGGGCGAGGTGCCGTCACGACGCAAACAAAGCATGGCCACGGCGTTGATGGGATATAAAACAATACTGACTGTACCACACAAAGACAAATTATTTCTTGTTCTATCCTTTCTTTCATCAAAAAGTAGTTGTATTAGCAATCATCTCATAAACGTTTCAATTTTCTTTTTCTCCTATTTTCCACGTATTAAAGGAGGAGAAAAGCAAGGGCAGGTAAAAAATGGCCATCTTCATCTGCGGCATCACCGGCAACCAGGGCGCCTCAGTCGCCAAACACCTCCTCCTCTCTCGTGATTGCCCCCCCGTGCACGGCCTCACCCGCCATCCCTCCTCCGAGGCCAGCCAGCGCATCGCCTCGCTCGGGGCCACCCTCTTCCCCGGATCCTACACCGACGTCGTCGTCCTCCAGCGCGCCTTGGCAACCTGCACTGCGCTCTTTCTCAACCTCAGCCCGGACTTTTCCAACACGGCCCACGAGCCCGACACGGCCCGCGCCATCCTCGAGCTCGCCCTTGCCGCTGGCGTCAAGCACGTCGTGTACTCGAGCAACTTGTCGGCCGATGACGCGCCGGCCAGCCTCCGCCGTCTCCGGCACTGGGACCCGCAGAGCCTCGTGTGCAGGATCCTCCTCCGGAGACGAGAAATTGAGCAGCGCGTCCGGACGTCTGGCTTCGAAACCTGGACCGTCCTGCGCCCGGGCAACTTCATGGCCAACTTCACGCTGCCCCTCGTCAACATGTACCCTGGCCTGGTCCAGGATGGTCAGTGGTTGACGGCCCTCGAGAGAGAGTCGCCGATTGCCCTCGTCGACGTCGACACCATCGGCCGCTTTGCGTGTGCCGCATTCTTGGAGCCCGGCAGGTTTCACGCCGCCGAGATCAATCTTGCCGACGAGTTCCTCACCGCCGACCAGGTCCTGCAGAAACTCTCCGTCGTGACGGGTAGGCCTTTGCGCGCCGTGTACATGACGGATCATGAAGTCGAGGCCCAAAAGGCGAACCCCGTCGTCATGGGCATGCTGATGATGCGCGACTTGGCTCAATTCGTCGACTTGTCCCACCTGAAGAAATGGCGCTTGCCAATGAGCTCCATGGACAACTTTATCCAAAGAGAACGACAACGAGTTATGCACACGTATAAGCAGACGTAATCGCCGGGCCGTCTCGTCCTCATCGCCGCAAAAAAACGCCCGCGACTCTGGGTCAGCCCTGTCTGGCAAAGGCATCATGGCAATCTGATTTGTGTGAGACTTTTTATTTATTTTGATTAAGAGTATATACCAAATATGCCCTGCAACACGAAGATGAACACTTAGTCAAGAGGGCATGGTGAGGAGACCAGGAAAACGGGGCGAGGGGGAAACCAAAATATATCTGTACTTCCCCAACATCAAAGGACCTGAGTTCCTTGCGCCGATTCGATGAAAAGGTCGAGTCCCAACGCCACGTCCCATTCATGCTGTCCATTTCATGCGTATTTTTCCGTCGGGTCTGAAGCAACGGCGCCACCCACCCAGGATCTCGCTCTACCCAAACAATGCTCATCGAGCTCCGCTTTGTGACCCCGATGATGCCGGTTCCATGGTGATCTCACCCGTCACACCCCTTTCATCATGTCTGTTTCCAAGTTGCCAGCCAACAGACAATATGGAAAGCCTTGTTTGTGTTCCTGCGCTCTCGCCGCGGACACGTCCCGTCTCGGCAACCTCTGTCCCCTCAGCTTGAGTCTTTTCCAAGACAGCAGACCTTGACCTGTCCTTGCTTTCCGCTTCGACGCCTGCCAAGGGCTTCTCACTGACAAGCTGGTCAGCCTTCTTTCGTCGGCTCCACAAATGGGCAGCCGCCGCAAAGGCGGCCGATGCAGAAGCCGATGCAGAAGCCGACGCGGAGCCCTGAAAGCCCCTGACCTGCTGGAGCATCGTCTTGTCCGACATCTCGTCGACAAACATCCACCCAACTCCGGTCACCATGCCGACGAGCACGGCAATCGTCAGGATGGCCGCTCCAGCTTGGTCGCCAGCAGTAATCGGTCGATGGTTGGGCGGGGCAGGCTCGACTCTGCCGATATCGTTGCCGCCCGAGGCTGGGCCCCCAGCGCTGGTGCCTCCCGTGTCGTGCTTGACGGGACCAGGGCGATCTTTGATCATGCAGGCCAAGATGACTTCCATGGCCGCCATCTGTTGGCCGACACCAGTTGTGCCGTCGTACTTGTCCTGGTCCCATTTCAGACCACACATGCGCTTGTTGTCGCCACCGACACACTGCTTGACGGCGGCAACGGCCGATGCGCGGAGAAGGGGCATCACGAAGTCGTAGGTGTGAGGTGCCCACTTGGTGATGGCGGCAAACCAACGGCTCAGGTACGCTTTGAAAGAATGCTGGTCCAAATCACAGCGATCGACGGGCTCGCAGGCGACTTCGGACATGATGTTTTGCTTGGGCCCGGTAAAGAAGACGGTGCTGGCGTTGAGGAGGTTGTTTAGTCTGTCCTTCCAGAGCGGTGTCTCCGTGTGATTGTACATGGCGGCAGCGCCAAGAATGAAGCCTCCGGCGTTGTATGTGAACTGGTAGGGCACCTGATCCGTGCAATTGCCGGCGATGTGAGCTCCGTCGAGAACACGCCAATATTGGTCGATGAAACCAACGCCAACCATCCAGTCCCACGTCTTGTCTGCCCATTCCGCGTATGAGCTGTTGCCGGTGTACAAAGCCAGCCTGGCAGCAAGTGCGAAAAAGGTAGCCTGGGAAATGGAATTTTTGTAGTCGTAGCCAATGTTCCATTTGAAGATTTGCCACCGAAGACCGCCGTTGCAATTCTGCGTGTCCCATCGAGCGGCTTGGGTGTTGAAGACGGCTTGAGCGAGCGCGAGCCATTGCGGCTTGTCGGGTGGCGGATCGGGAAACTTGTACTCGACGGCCGTCATGACAGCCAACCCCCAGAAGCCTTGGTCATCGTTTCCTTCTGTCAAGGTCTGGTTGCGAGGCATGTAGTCATTGTCGTCGCCGACTTGGAAGAGAAGCGCTTGCTCTACAAGCTTGTTGTACTGATCGTCACCGGTGTAGTACCAATAATCAATGAGTGTGCCCATCATGGCGCCGGCCTCCCACCCTTTTTGCAAGAAAAGAGAAAAAGAAAAGAAAAAGCAGAGTTAGATTCCAAAGCCACGACGCGTAGCGAGACGCAGCCGACCAACCACCGGCTTTGTCCCAGATCAGAATGAAGGTGCAGCTTACAGTAATAAGGCACTGGTAGGAGACCAGGTGTGCCGCCAGGCTTGTCACCATTGTAAAAGGTCAATAGATCCGTCGTCATTTGCTTCGAGATGGATATAATCGAAGCTGCACCGAGAGGATCAGATTGCGCCAAAACACGAATACTGTACACGGGATAGTGGAGGGGGGTTCACGAGTACAGAAGACATGACGTACAAGTCGAATCAAGATCCAGGTCGTAAGCAGCGCCAGCAAGAGGACTCGCCGCCAAGATGTAGAGTGAGGGCCACATATTGTCTCGAACAGACGAGAAAGAGAAGAGCCTTGAACGGCGGCAATGGAGCTTCTGTCTAGCACCCCATTGAGCTGTTACCACGGCGATGAGACTGAGGTCGGCGTGGAGGAGCGCAATCAACACGATGGACGAGAGGAGACGAGAGAAAAAGGGGAAGGCTTTGGCGGAGGAGATGTTGTAGCCGGAGCTGTAGCTGTAGCTGTAGCCGTGGCCGTGGCCGTAGCTGTCGCAAAGGAGACCGCCGCAAGACACAATCAAGCGCAATGGAGGAGAAGCTCGCGGGAGCGTGTGAGTGGAGCGATGCGACTGGAAAAGCGAAAATCCCAGTCGCAAAGGCAGCGAGGATTGCGATGCCATTCGATGCTTTCGCATGAGTCTAGCCAATTGTGATTTGTCGGTTCTGCATTTGTGAATGGCGCGCTGGATGGGCAAGCCAAGCCATCCGAAGAAACCTTAAGTCTTTAGTGGGCTTCGTGTGTCCCGGATTATCGAGCAAAGGTGTTGAACCTTGACAGCGCAAAAGTGTGACAAATGAGGTGATGGCATGATGCAGCCGAGTCTGACACCCTTCTCGGTGGTTGCCGCGACAGATGTCGTCCTGGACAGCCATGTTTGGCTTGGAGGAAGGCAATGCCCGTTCATCGTCGAGTTGAGAGAAGTCACGAGCGAACGGAATGTTGCATTGAAGAAGCTCCCTTGGGATTTTTCCCAGGCACTATTGCACGCTCCTCGGGGCAGTTTTGACACGGGCTGAGGACGCCATGGCACTATAGCACCGTGTCACCGTGGCATCGTGGCACGACGACAGGATTGACACGACACTGCGTCCCGGCTCAAGTTGCCATCTCGCCATGTTGATGATGAGAATGATGATGATGAAGGATGGCGCGGGGGATGGGGATGAGCTTGGCCAACGCCACCAACGCCACCACAGCCGCCGCCGCCGCCGCAGCCGCTGGCAGCAGCGACTGACTGACTGTCTGCGGAAGAGGACTCCACCCACCCGATGCTGGCCACTCACAGGCCGGCCACGCCAAACGATATCGGTGTCGCGCTGAGACGCACTTCTGCCCACTTCTGCCCACCTCTGACGACGCCAGAATCTGGACATGGACGTGTACGGCCTTTGCCTTTGGAGGCTTGTCCTCTGCTCCGCAAATCTTGCTCGCCCTGCCAGCTTTTGTTTCATAGCTGAGGGGAGGAAGGAAACAAAATGAAGGAGAGTGACGATGGATTTTTCGTGACTAAGCAAATCCACGCTCTCTCTAGCCTCTGCGACGCGTGGTGCGACACCGCCCCGGTACGCGTGGACTCCAGCTTTAGGTGTCTGGGACTCCATTGGCGTTGTCTTTGTCGAAGCAAAGTCCCTCTTCCCACTCCCCCAGTGCAAAGAGACTTTGCGAGAGCCAGCCCCCCCGCCCTTTGGTGTGAAGTGGGTTCCGCTGCGCATAATGGTCCCTCGCTTCGCCGTGCTTCGCCGCGCCTAGGGTAGGCCAGCGTTAGGCCTCTTCGGGGTAGGGAGGCTGGCGCTGTTCTCCTCTCTTTCAACTTGTCAAGCAACGACCAACTGTCCAGTCCTCAGCCCCCTTCCCTGCCTCGTGAATCCACCCCCTTGCCGTTCGAACTCGTCCTCCTTCATCCCTCGCACGGCACGAAAAAAAAAAAAAAAAAGTCCCCCAAGCGCAAAACGAACTCACCACCGGCTCATTCAAAAAGTCCCCCAAGCGCAAAACGAACTCACCACCGGCTCATTCGATCCTCAAGACTAGACTTTCATTTCGCCGACTGTGCTGATTATTCGGATACTGCCACGCAAACAATCATCATCACCATGTCCCACCAAGGTCCCTACGATCCCCATCCCGCCGATGAGGCGCACCGAGGCGCCGGCGGTTCCGATGCCACCAAAGCAATCCAAGCAGTGAGTCACTCTTGTCGAATTATTCCATCGCCAAGGTCCCCTGCCCGCGCGAAGCGCGAGATCCGCAAGTTGGGAGAGAAATGAGCGGGCGGGCTCTTTTGTCGAAGCAGGGTTTCAATCACAAGTTACGCAGTCGACGACTCAGCTCGCCAGTCGCAGGCCGACGGCCGGTCGATGAGGCAATTTGCCGGCAAGGTTGCGCTCGCGCCGGCCACAACCGAGGCAGATGCTCGGACTTTGCGGGGAGCTGTGATACAGTCCGATCCGTCGAATGCCCGCATCAGATGCCAGCGCTCAGGCTCCGATTATGGATCTGATATACTTGTTTATCAGCGCGACTCTGAATCACGCCTAGCAGCTTTTCGTAAATCTAGAGGATGGTTGCTGACCCATCGCTTTCCCTTAGAATATCGATGATACTGTCGGGATCATGCGAGACAACATCAACAAGGTATCTCAACGAGGCGAAAGACTTGACGCCCTTCAAGACAAAACCGACAACCTGGCCGTCTCGGCGCAGGGCTTCCGACGTGGTGCCAACCGGGTTCGCAAGGCGATGTGGTGGAAGGACATGAAGATGCGCATGTGCATCATTGCTGGCATCATTATTCTTTTGCTCATCATCATTATCCCTTCAGGTACGTCGCGCCTTTACAAAGGACAGAGAACAACCTATTGACAGGCCTCACAGTTCTCGCTACCCGCTAACCGCAAAGTCGGATCGAGAAATATCCATGGCACATTTCGCCATGCAGGTTTTCCCGTTTTATGCCAATCAAGCGACGGGACTGCCTGCCTGCAAGAAGACACGATGGAAGAGGTTTGGGATTGAGGGGGTGCAGTGGATTGCCTCTGCGGAGGATGTCTACGTAGCGCACCGGAGTTTGTCCACCACTGGATCTGGGACAGTGTTTCTTTGGGTCGAATGCACCTCAGTCATTGAGGGAAAGGAAGAAGGGGGCAGAAGCGTCAAAAGGACGTCTTCATGATGACCACCGATGGAATGCCAGAATCCAGACCACCAGCGCTGGCGGGGGTGGGCATCCGATGTATGACTGCAAGTTTTGGCGTTTCGTACCATGTAATTGAACTATTGTGTTTGGGCCAGCGCCGCGATATACCTCCCGGAGCCGGGGTTGAAGCCGTAATTGTGGAGAGATGACGCACGTTTGAAGGTCTCTGAGCATGAGCAATCAAGCTAGACAGGCAGGTCCAAGACTCCCTGGCCGCCGTACAGTAGGTATCGAGTCGACGGAAAGGCATGGAAGCTGGAGAAAAAAGAAAAAAGGGATAACCATCACGACGCAACCGTAACAGAGCCGTTGTCGAGAAAATCCCAAAACGACCCTCGGGAGGCGATACTGGCAATACTCGTACACAAGTGAAGGGCTTGTGGCACTAAATGGCGCCTCAGAAGCTCTCTTGTGCTTGCCACGTACCCAAAGCGAAGAAGCGACGTCATGACCCAGTAAGCAACAAAAAGAGGGGCCAACTTCGAAGAGAATGAAAGAGGGGAGAAAACAGGAAAGAATCAAGGGCGAAGCTCGAGAACAATCCGTACATAGAAAAAAGGGGATTTTATTGCTCCTCGTCAGCTCAACTTACACATTCGCATCAACAAGGGGGAGAGGCCAAAGTAGCACAGCACAGCACACGGCACAGCACACGGCACAAACATGGCCGTCGTCGACATCACCAGCAAGTCCCAGTTCGACCAACTGCGGCAGTCGAAGCCAACAGTGGCGATCCAAGCCCACGCCTCATGGTGCGGCCCCTGCAAGGCCATCGGGCCCGTGTTTGAGAAGCTCGCGGCGGCGAATCAGGACCAGGAGACGACGACCTTTGCGCGTTTCGACACGGACGAGGTGCCCGACGTCACTCAAGAGCTGGGTGTCACGAGCATCCCGGCGTTTTTCTTCTTCAAGGACGGCTCGTTGGCGGACAAGATGCAGGGCGCCAATCCGCCCGTGTTGGAGAAGCATGTGGAGGAGTTGGTTAGGCTGGGCAAGGAATGAAGCTTGATGGAACGTGTGCGTGTGTGTTTGCAGGCAGTATTTGGTTTCTTTTTTCTTTCTTCTTTTTCTTTTTTTTTTTAAAAAAAAGTAAAAAAGGAGAATCTTTATTGTTGTCGAGACGGGATGCTCCATTGTGTTTCATTCACGTTCATGGATGACGGATGGACGGGTTGTTGTGGGCTTGGTCGCAGGAAGCATGAATGAAGCACGTAAGAGACTAGATGGGTTGCACATGATCTACGACCCGTCTACCATGATTATTTAAAGGAGAAGAGAAGAGCAAAATTGCTTGGAACTGCTGTCAGAGCACATTCATGAACGCGGCATCCAGAAAGATGACCAGCTTGTCGCCTTGAGCTCTCTCCACGCCCGGCCCGCCTGTGCTGCTAGTGCCTGCCTACCCTGTAACTTTTGTTCGCCTGCCACGACAGCCCCATCTCGACTGGAAGTTTGCACAACAAACAGCGTCTACACCCTGAATAACCTCGAATCACCTCCAAACGCGAAACGTGCATCTCCCACGGCATCGCAGCGGCCACAATGGCGTCGCGCTCTCCTGAACCGTCACGTGGCCGTCCAAGATCGTTGACGCGCTCCATGTCGCCTCGATCCGACTATTCGCGGTCTCGTGTGCGCCAGCGACGTTACGACTCTCGCACCCCGTCACGATCCCCGAGTCCGCTGCCTCGTCGCAACGGCAGGTACCGAAGCCGCAGCCGCAGCCGCAGCCGGAGTCGAGGCCGTGCCAGGAACAGCAGAGATCTGAGCGAGGGTCCTTTGGCCAGAAGCACAAAGGTACGCCAGCACCAGCACCCGGGGGGCACGCACACCTTGTCATCAGAGAGGCAAGAAAGGACATGGACGTATTGATGCTTTTGGAAGGTTGAAAATTAACCCTTTTGCGTGTGTGTGTGTGTGTATTTGGTACAGATTGTCGTCGAGCGCCTCTCGAAAAATATGAACGAGGACCATCTCTACGAAATATTTGGTCAGTTTGGGCCAATCAAGGATCTCGATCTGCCCGTCAACAGAAACTGTATGTTTTTTTTTTTTTCCTTTTTCCTTCCTTCCTTTTTTTTTGGTCCTTGTGCCTTGATTCCCTCCAAGGCATGGAGTGAAACTGACGACAAGACCTGGGTCGCACGTCTAGTTGGCACAAACAGGGGGACGGCCTACATTCTCTTTGATCACCAAGCCGATGCCGAGGCCGCCATTTCGCACATGCACGAAGCCCAGGTCGACGGGGCCATCGTCAACGTCTCCATCGTCCTGCCGCGGCGGAAGCTTTCTCCTCCTCCTCCCACAGCCCGTCGCGGAGCCAATATTGACCCTCGCATTCCTATGTCGGGTCCGCGGGGTGGAGGCCCTCCTCCTCATCCCGGCAGTGGGCGAGGACCCGGCTTCTCCTCTGGCGGAGGCCGTCGTCGTGGTGGCTCGCCGCCGCTGCCGCCGGGGGCGGCGGCCCCGAGCCATCCAGGCAGATACGGCCCGAGGTCGGATGTGTATCGGCCTTGGTCGAGATCACCTTCGAGATCGCCCCTGGGCCGCCCAGTGTCCCGCGGCGGCGGCGGCGGCGGTGGGAATGGTGGGGGCAGTCGATATCGCAGTCGGTCCAACGCCTCCTACTCGTCTCGATCACGATCCCCGCCGCCACGACGACGCAGCCGAAGCCGCAGCACGTATGGCTATCGTGGGCAAAGCAGGTCCCGAAGTCCCCCCATGCGAGGCTATCGTTGATTTCAGTCTCGTGTTTATTGCTGCGTGTCATGCGCGGTGTGAGGAAATTTTATAATTATGGTTTTTTTTCTTTAAAAAAAAAACATGGGATGAAAAGAGAAGAGAAAAGAAAAGCCGGGCGCTTATAGCGGTCTAGTAGTGGGGTCTATTTTCCGCAGCATTTTCTCTTCTTTTTTTTCTCCCCACACAAAAGAAGAAAGGGAAGAGGGACAAATAAAAGGGAAAGGAAGAAAAGGACACAAGACACTGAAGAACGAATTTCATGGGCCATCCGTCTGAATCGCCGGCCATCTCATTGGTGGATATGGCACGACGGCATCAAAGCTGGCATTGGGTTCTGCTGGCGCATTGACAACCTACCTGGCTCAAGATGCTGAGCCGCTCACCCCTCAAGGTATCTGATGAGAGAGGCTTTCATGTCAGCAATAGAGTCAGCGTTGAACATTGGGAAACCGGGCCCGTGGAGCGACAACACACACGCTCTAAATAAAAAAAAAGGGGGGGTATGCTCGTTTTGACCAAGTCGAGGGGGATTTCCCTCTCTATTATTGTAAGATTTAAGGAATGAAGGCACATAAACCCACCCGCAATGACATGACCGAGCCTGAATTTTCTCACTCTATTCTCACATTGCACACGTGCCCCCATCCAAAACTTACCATCTTTCTGCCCTTTGTAGCAGCACTTCCCGAAACTCCCCTTTCCTTCGGGGAAACGAACCAATTTCGTCGTCACTTTTACCCGTGTCCAGAGCCGGTAACATATACCTGTCCGATACCATCATCTATAGAGCCTTTCAAGATTTTCCTTTCCCTTTCGGCGCCGCAAGTCTGACATGTCTGGCACAGAATCCTGGCCTTGAACTCTCCATGCGTCGAGGTGACACGGACGACGTCCATGGTACTTACCTACTAGGTACCTACCTACCTACCTAGTAGGTAATCACATACCTATCAACTGACCTAGGACTTCATGCCAGACTATATCGGGCATCGCCATCGTCAAACCCGATCTGCGGGGTCCCCTCGACCCTTTTCATCCAGCTGGTACCCTGTAGCCAAACCAGCATTACCTCAATCTATCCCATTCAATAAGCTCACTCAGGGAGTGAGGGTAAAGAAACAAAAGAATAAAAAAAAAATGACGCTCTCCCTCATTTCAAGTTCATTCGGCTCTTGGAACTCATCACTTGCCTTGAACCAAACTCGCTTGGTTTCTCCTCTGCTCCCTTGACGATACACATAGCGTATCCTATTTGTGGCAAGCAAAAGAAGAAAAGGAGAAAAAAAACAAAAGATCCATCTTTGTGCTTGAATGAGCCTGCTGTCTCGTTCTGCCAGCACCAAGAGACCTTGCATCAGCGCTGAATACATATATACATGTTCGGTTCTTACATATGTAATATATTGTATGTACGTAGATTGTCATCATGAGATGTAGGGTAGGGTTGGATAGTCTGTACTGCACTGCACTGGATCATGTACTCGAGGTGTTTACCTTGAAGCCCCCGACCATCCGGAACGAAATGAGATGAAATGACACAGCCCCCATCTGAAAATATAAGACAATGACTAGCAGTCTGAAATCATGACACTCTAGATAGGTGATTGGTAAACCAAATGTCGACATGTGAAACACATGGAGCACATACGAAGCGTCACTTGACTCTGATACACAAGTAAGGTATCAAAGATGCAAAGCGCGTCATACAATTTTCTTTTTTTTTGCAAGTCTACCCTTTGAACGATTCATTAAATAGCCAGCCTCGATAATGCAGGACAGAAGTTCTAATAATATAGTTGGGGAAAACAAAAAAAAAAGACAAAAAAGAAAAAGAGAAAAAGAAAACATGATATGGTAAATAAGTGCAACATGGATTTTGCCTCTCGAATGCGAAACATAGTTCAAAAAGAAAAGCCATCATTGAACCGCCATCATCACATGAAAGCCATACCAGCCCCGACACCAATGATGCCCAATGCAGCACCGGCTACGTGGGCCGTACACCGAGGCCCAACGCCGTGAGAGGACGAAGAGAACAAGGTGCTGCTGGTCGTCGTGGCAGCGGTCGCGGTGCTGTCGCTGCCGGGAGTCGTCGTCACCGGACAATCTTTTGTGCAGGGCAGGGCCGTGGTGAAGGCGCCCGAGGCAGTAGAGACGGCATACACGGGCGGCTGCGTGGCGATGTCGGGGTTGGGAGTAATATACTCATTGTCCGGGTTCAAGACGTTGCCGATGATGTGCATGACGCCATTGGCCAGGATGATGTCGGGCTGAACAATCTGCGCCGTGTTGGCGAACTTGTTGTTCCCTTCCTGTCGGATGGTCAAGGCGGCAGGCGACTGGCCCGAGACGTCCTTGGCCAGCGTTTTGAGCTTGGTCCCGTTGGTGAGGAGGTGTGAGTCGAGGACCTGGTCGGGAATGATGTGGTAGTTCATGATGCGGGCAAGCTGGGTCGCGTTGAGATCCTGCAAGGTGCCGCCGACCGTCTTGAAGGCGTTGTTGGCGGGAGCAAAGATGGTGACGTTCTTTCGGTAGGCAATGTCGGGCATGAGCTTGGCGGCGTACAGGCTGCCGAGAAAGGAGGAGGCGCCGAAAGCCTGGCTGGTCTTGTCGATCTGCGTGGGTGGGATCAGCATGTTGTCGATGACGTGGATGAGGCCGCCCTTGAAAGGAACGTCGGCCTGCTCGACCGTGCTGCGGGCGCCCTGGGCGCTGGTGAAGATGGTCGTCTCGCTGTCTTGCTTGTTGATGAGGACGCCCTGGCCCGTGGTGACGTTGGTGTAGGCCGGGCTCGTAAGGAGCGTCGTCTCGAAGTAGGCCGGGCCTATGATGAGACTGCCGATAGACACGGTGGTTTGGAGGATATGGTATTGGAGAAGGGGAACCGTCTTTTCTTGATTGTCGGGATCCCAGACGCCATTGAGGGCCGTGTATGGGATGTTGTCAATGGCCTTGTTGGAGGGCGCAACGATCTGACCACAGGATTGACTCAGTTCATGTCCTTGCCATCATGCGTACGCCACACAGAAAAGAGAAAAACAGCATGATTGATTTCGTACCGTTACGCCACCATACGTGGGCAATTGTAGTAGAACATCGGGGTATCTCTAGACAGCTCCGTCAGCACAGCTCCCATTCCAGATGCCTCGTCTCCAGGACAGACGTACCTTGATCAGATCGTAGAATTTGCTCAGGTCCTTATTCGCCGCCAGAGCCGATCCGAGATCTGGCTGGGCGTCCGCCCAAACGCCGGCCGCAAAGGCGGCAAGGCTCAAAATTGCCGAATACAGCATAATGACCTCTTTCTATGAATCGATTCTACGAGTCCTTCTGACACGGCGAACCAGAGCCTAAGCAAGAAGGAAGAATGAAGAAGAAGTGGAAGAAAAAGAAGAAGAAAAAAAATGACCAAAAAGAGTGAAGGAAGGGAGAAGCAGCGGTGACAGCAACAACAAAGAACGGATTGCTCTGGCACGGGGTTTTCCCTTCAAGGCGGAATGCAAAAACAAAAGTCTTTCCTTTCAAAAACGACAGTCTTTTTTTTTTTTTTTCCCCAAAAGCGAGCGGAGGGCTTAGTAGCACGGCAAAGGAGCGAACAAAAGCTGCACGAGAGCACCGACAGGATAATGGCTTTGGTGGGCAAAATCAACGATACATGTCAAGGGGTTTGCCAGAATGACGGTGGTAATAATTTCTCGCAAAATGATTCGGCGAGCGGACGGTCCCGGTGACGACGAACTGAGCCAAGATGGGCGCCAAGGTGCAAAGCTTTTTTGGTTACTACCGAGACAGGAGCAAATTTCAACAGGGGCTTTCTCAGGTGAAATGGATCCTTGGCGACGAGGGCTGAGGAGAGGAAAAAAAAAAAAGAAAAAAAAAGGAAAGAAAACAACCACGACATCAACAGCAAACTCCTCCACCTCCCTTCCGGAGATGCATGCAAGGTGGATGGATACCTGGTACCCCATCCGTGCCGCAATTTCAATCTGGCACAGTGCCCGAGGGAAGACGTTCGGTGATCTAAAGACAGACAGGCCTGGCACGGGCCGTTCAGCTTTTTGCCGTCCAGGGGAAGGGGTGCCCAACGTGGCGGCAAAGATGCAAATGATGACGAAGGCGACAGGGGATCAGAGCTTGCTGACAGGGGGGGGGGTGTGCGTGTGTGCGTACGTACCGAGTATGCGTGTGTGTATGTGTGTGTGTCTCTTCTACCCCGAATACGAAGTTCTCTGAAGCATGGCACCATGACAATGCTTTCTCCCGGAGAAGGGGAAGGAATATGGAGTCCGGAGAACGGATTAGATACGGCGTCCAAGACAAACAGGAAAATTGAGAGAAAACCACAACGAGTCCTTCCTCCTGCTCCGCAATCGCTGTCTGTCGTCCTTCCCAAGACAGTGTCCGTCCGAGAGAGAGCATCCCATCCTTCTTGACTTGGCCGTGCTGTCTGAGACAGCCGGATAGCCAGCTGGCGCCCTTGTTCTCCTTGTTTCGCCGCCATTCGTCACCGTCGTGGCTTTCTGCCAAGCGTCTTAGGCCAAGCGTCTCAGACCAAACGTCTCAGACAATGCTGCAGCAGTGCGGCTAGTTGCCACGATTCCGTCGCTCACTGTCCAGCCAGCAAGAGCTGAAAGAGTTTTCCATGCACCCTGGTGAGAAGGGGGGAAGTGAGATCGGCCTTGTCGTTTTGTACCACCCACTTGCATTTCGTCCCTTATTCGTTCTCTGTTTACCAATGAACTACATATGCATCTTGTCCCAACCAGTCTCGTCAAATTAAATCGCACGCTTGACCCCTACCGCAGACACGTTGTTGAGTTGAGGACAAGTTTTGGGATCAAGGCCCAACAATAAATAAATAAATAAATAAGTAAATAAATGCCTAACAAAAGGCCTAGCTGGTTCTGGTAAAAACGGCTTCCCTTTTCCCGTCAACGATGATCTTTTTCTCAATCTGGCTGCATGCGCTTCGATTTCCCGACATCATCATTTGGCGGTCGAATTAAAAGGTATCCCATTTCGACATCCGTAGAATAGTCTGCAGTCGGTACACATGTATCTTCTTGCCAATCAATCATCCGTCGCCCGCGTTCCAAGATTGTGACAACGAATAGGAACAATCGATCGCCTCCGATGGTGAAGCGTGGCACATTTCCTCTGGAATTAATTTGATAATCTTGGCCTGCATAGGTACGTACGTACTGGAAGATGATACACACCACTATATGGATGTAGGCGGAAACTCGGCATACCGCGGCCTGTGCTTATCTGGCAAGTCTCTGTCTGTCCTTAAGTCGTTCTTGTGAAAAATGATGCGGGAGCGCAAAACAAAATCGTTGCACAAACCTTATCTTCAAAAAGTCCCTGATTCCGTATTCTTACTGCTTGTGGAACAAAGCGTCTAAGACGCTTGAAGATCTTCGTCCGTTTTTGGAAGCAAGCGCAGCACGCGAGAAGCAGCAACAAAAGTCTGCAGCCAAGTCTCGCCCCCCATATGTATGTTGTGTAATAGTCCGTATTGGAGTGGGCGTGTACGGTTCTGCCGAGATCCGTCTGTATGTAGGACGAGCATGTTCGGTTAGCGTTCTTCCGAAGATCAACGTCAGCTGCAGAGGTGGCACATGCCGTATTGAGTTGCCATCAAGGATAACATTTCTGTGATGTTGCAGCAATGATGCAGCCACCAAAATGCACCTTGATAGTCGACATCTTTGAGCAAGTACATAGTTCGACACTGGGGCGTGCACAAAGTTGATGAGAAAAATGGCAGATTGTAGGTCACAATCTTCGATGAGGTATCCCTCGATAGATATCCCAGGCAAAGTAGACAGGCTGTCTCATACACCTCCTTGTCCCGGGAAAGCAACGACATCAACAAGGGCTTACAATCGTACTCACACGCCGGGGTGAGTGACGGTTTTTGTTGAAAAAGAAAGGAAAAAAAAAAAAAAAGAAAAAACCACAAGCGACTTAGCCTCCATGTTGATCTTGACTGACGATAGGCTGCATTTCGCTCGGGGTGCCAGTAGTGTTGAGAGGTCGACGGCTGTATAGAAGAAAAAGCTGTGGCGCTTGCATCTCAACATGACGCTGATGCCTTCTGAAGCCGTCATGTAAAACATATATGCCTTCGCGCAGCCATGTCAGGCACAGGCTTCCGGGTCGAGTTAATGTATTACCAGGACCAGACTCGGCAGTGTCAGAGTTTCTATCATCGGCGCTGAGACTGAGCATCACTTTGACTCTTAAGCCGATTTCCTGGAAACGTTCGAGTGGCGTTTGGCTTCCGAAATTACCGGCGATGTGAGGTTGAAGCGCACGAAAGCTGCCGGCGACCGGATTCAATTTGTTTCTCGGCAGCACTCTCTGTCAATTCTATTCAGAGTTCTGAGGCTCGGGGAACGGTGACGGTGAGGATCTAGGCATCTCAAGCGGGTGTCGTAGACACAATTCTAGGAGACTTTACAGTCAATTCTGCACCGGGACCCGACAACATAGTCCGTATTAGACACTCTCAGTGCAAGGGAGCCCTCACATTGAAGATGGAAGCACGGGTAGAATAGGCATAGTGTCCTCGTGCTTTGGGGGGGGGGGGGGGGGGGCCGCGGCGCCAGAGCAAGCGGGCGTCAACTGCGGGTGCGCCAGGTGGACGAGACTGCATGGAGGATCGGATACGGGGAGCCGCTTGGCCCGTAGCTATCTCTTCCTATTCTTCTACAAGATTGTTTGTAATTAAAGCGCGCCATCCGGCAGACATGGAGTGGATAGGTGGCCGTTGAGAAGTTACATTCTCGTGGCACTGGGCCATCGGAATGTAACTTCCAGAGGGCTCAGTCTTTGTGTCCCTAGAGTCACCTGATTGAAATCTCTAGAGCACGTGGGATGATGATACCGTGTTGGTAGGCAACAGAGCCCAGGGGACTGCATTATACGAGTTCCTCGACTTACGGTCAGAGCTCCTCCCTGCTCAGTCCAGTGCATGTGGGAGTAACAACCATGCTTCGTATGCTTTCTTTGCTCGCTAACGTTCGACAACAAACCTGCCATCGGCGCGGCTACTCATGGCCTTTTCGATGAATATGCCAGGTCAGCATTGCGCTTTACGAGCCCTTCCCTTTTAAACCACTCGGGATGTGACGTGGAGGCGAGAGGGCGTGGTTCTAGACAGTTGGGCTGCAAGGAACCGGGGTATTAGCTCAAGCCACCTTTTCACTTTAATCAGCCACAACTGCCTGATACTTTTGCACTGCCGTTCCACAATTGAAGACGAAAGGCAGAAGCACGGTGTTGGGACCGCCTGCTTGCTTTTCCCCCTCGTGACTCGGGCCTGCCAATACGACAGTTTCAGATTGTTGGTCCTTGAAAAGGCTGGGCGCTTGCAGTTGGGCTGATAGCCTGACGAATAATTGTTCGAAGTAGCACGAAACTGTTGTTCCTTACCAAGGGGCCACGAGGAAAAGAGGGAGCTCAAGCCTGGGCCTTGTGTCAGTCAATCACTCTCTTGCAGTGCTGGTATGCGAACAGACCGGCGATTAGCACCGGAAAGGCTGAGCTTGTCCCGTGCCGCTTGCCGGGTGCTGGCCGGGGCAGAATGGAGCTTCCTCATCTCGCTATGATGAGCTCTTTTAGGTATCTTCACAAGTTGACTGTGAACGCTCTCAGACATGCCGGCTGCATCAATTCCTTGCAGTGTGCCTGCCGACATGCCATGGCCGAAGGCAAAATGGTCAATCCACAGTGTGAGTCTGAGTTTGGCTGGGCACCGAGTCTGTCTTTTGAGGGACACTGATAGCAGTGTTTTTCTCCGGGCAGAGGATGCGGATGAGAACAGCAAGATCATGGACAGCTCGTGTGGATACACAGCAGGGCTAATCTCGAACTATGCAGTTGATTCGATCGGTGGTGGCAAGCGAGCAAGGTGGTAGCTGAGGCGAAAGATCATCGTCTTCTGTCATTGCCCGCGGATTTGGTCCTTGCCTGATAACAGCCGCCCGTTCCGAGAGAGACGATATTCTGGGGTGATTGACTCGGAGAATTGCAGTTCCAACTTAACCCTGCAGCATCGACATGGAATGACACATGGAAGCTGCGAAGTGCGGCAAGCCGATGCAATGATGGGATGAACCTGCAGTAAGCTTGCATTCTGGCATAGACTGATAATCGGTGATGGGCATGGCCAGAGTACAGTACATGAGTTGCAAGTCTTGCGCCAGGAACAGGGCCCTGGTGGAATGAATCCGCAGGACCACCCCCGGGCGCGCCTGCCGCCAGATCTTGGCATCCCTGCCTGACTGATCGAAGTCCTGTCCCAGATGCAGCAAGCATGGGAGCTCAATTTGTACAAGGTACATCTGCATGTACTGTATCTCTGTCTGTCCTTCCACCCCCCCCTTCCAACCAGTCCACCCAGTCCACCCAGTCCACCCAGTCCACCCATTCCACCCATTCCATCGCAAGATCATCGGTGTCCGCACACATGCAGTATCCCCTTCATCTTCTGACCCCTCAACTCTTCAACCTGCCATCCTTACCGACTGACCTTCCAACTTTTTTCTGTTCATCGAACCGCAGGCAGCCTCGTGTTTACTCTCGCTCTAGAAAGAGAAAGCGTGAGTGAGAGAGAGTGAGGAAAAAAAAAAGTTCGCCACAGCTTCGCCTCCCGCCGGCTTATCTGGACGTTACAATCTTTTGATCTGCGACAAAGGACTGCGAACAACCCTGTGGAACAGTCACCGTTATTAGGTGGCTAGCAAGCACTGGGGCAAGCCCTTTCTTCACATCCTTTGACTTTTTGACTTTTCATTTCTTTTTCCTCTTACTCTTCCTCTCCTTTCCTGTCCTTCGTTCATTCCCAGTAGTTCATATCCTGCATCCATGGACAACCAAGACTCAAACCACGGCTATCATGGCCACCCGGTGCCATCTGCGGTGACCACAGTCAATCCGACACCAATCCGATCTGGAACTCCCAACACGGATGGCGGACACAATCCTTTCGACAATGATGGCACAATCTCTTCCCGGCCTGGCAAAGGTACAAACCCCTTTACCAGCCCCGATGGTTCGAGGCCAGCATCCAGCTACGCATCATCAATCGCTTTGGGCCCACGCTATGACGTGAACTCTCAGCGTTACTTTCATTCTAGGCGAGTGATGAAGGGTGAAGTAGAGCAGCCGTGGCAACAGAAAAAGGATCCCAAAGAGAAATGGGTGACCATCATGCCCATTGTTGGTATCTTGATCGGTTTGGCTATATCTGGCTTTTTGATATGGGACGGTATCCATAACGTTGTTCACCACAAGTACTGCCCTCTGCTGGATGAGAGCTTTGGAGGCGGACTTAACACCAATATATGGACGAAAGAAGTACAAGTTGGCGGCTTTGGGTGAGTTTTTGTCTTTCTGCTAGCAGTTCCCTTCTCGCTTTCCGAAGCTGACATACTTTCCCCAGCAATGGTGAATTCGAGCAGACCACTGGAGGAGACGAGAACGTCTTTATTGAAAACGGCCACCTAGTCATCAAGGCTACACTTCAAGATGCCGAAAAGATTGAGAAGAATACCGTCATTGATCTTCTCAAGGACGGAACGTGCACGTCCAAAGATTTCTACAGTTGCGTTGCTGCCACCAACACCACAGCCGGGAACTCGAGTCTTGTGCCACCCACTAAATCTGGCCGCATCACCACAATGAAAGGCGCCAGGCTCAAGTACGGCCGTGTAGAAGTGACGGCCAAGCTACCGGAGGGAGACTGGCTCTGGCCTGCCATTTGGTTGATGCCAGTCAACAACACCTACGGTCCTTGGCCAGCGTCCGGCGAGATTGACATTATGGAGTCGCGAGGTAACAATTGGACCTACGCTCAGGGTGGAAACGACGTGGTATCGTCGGCCCTCCACTGGGGTCCCGATCCGGCCAACGATGCTTGGTGGAAAACCAACAACAAGCGCCTTGCCCTGCACACGACCTACAGTGCTGGATTCAACACGTTCGGGCTGGAATGGTCTCAAGAATACATTTTCACCTATGTCAACAGCCGTCTTCTACAGGTTCTCTACGCCAACTTTGACCAGCCCATGTGGCAACGAGGTGGCTTCCCAGACTCGAGCTCCAACGGAACCCGCATCACGGACGGATGGAGCCAAACGGGCCGCCAAAATACGCCTTTTGATCAAGAATTTTACCTCATCCTAAACTTGGCGGTCGGAGGCACCAATGGCTGGTTTGAGGACGGCAAATCCAGCAAGCCGTGGCTTGACAAATCGCCCAACGCCCGGAAAGACTTCTGGGCCGCCAAAGATACTTGGTTGCCTACTTGGAAGCAGCCTCAGCTGGAGATCAGCCGCGTTGTGATGCAGCAACAATGCGACGGCAATGAGTGACGGTAAAGCGCCATTGACCCTGGTCTGCACCAAAGTAGTTTGCTTCATTGTCGACATGGGCTGTGTTCTTTTGTTCCTGCACAAAGCGAGGGCTGCCCCTGGATTTTGTTTAACTTTTTCATTCATTTTTTTTCCCTGGCATCCCTGTCGGCTTCGTCATAGGAAGCAAGGGGCAATGAACATATAGACTGGTGCAGCGAGGAGGGCTAACAAAGGCTTCAATCTGCATGTTGAGTTAGTCTATGATGACAAGCTATGACATTTGGCGAGGGTGAGACGGTTGGTTGATCAAAATATAGTGCGATTTAATTAGATTGTGTGGACTTGATAGTTGAGGTTTCTTTTTTTTTTCTTTTTTTTTTCTTTTATCTGAATCCCATTTTCTTTGGATAGCTATGATACACTTTGGCATAGATAGAAAAATTGATGACGGATCACCATGCGAAGAGCAGCCACCGTGATTGCCGCGGGCTGGCATTGGCAATCCAGAAGGCCAGCTCAGAACACCAGTGCGACGGCGGTGCCGTTCATCGCGCGGCTAGCCATCTTCTCAGATTGCCACACTAGTAGCTGGCTCGCTACCACGAGTTTGTTTGCTCAGGAAGCATGCCAGGAGGGCCAGGAGGACAATTCTGCAATGCGAGCCACTCGTCGGAAGCCTCATCCGCCCTGCCTCAAGCCCCCGGTCAGCCACAACGACTGCAGCACATGGTGTCCGATTAATATGTTCGTATTTTCTTGACCTTGGCAATCGTGCGCCACGAAACGGTCAGCAAAAGCCGCTGGTCCAGATATTTCCGATTTGTGATGGGCAACTGAGCAAGGCAGGTAAGCAAGCAGTACGTACTGACATGCCAGCCTGTCTCGTCCTTCTCTTCCCTCTCCTGTCTGTCTAATTCTCTCTCTCTCAATTTTTTTCTTCTGTTTTAATTCTTTCCCTTTCTGTAATCGCCCATATACTTTTTTTCCCTTTCTTTTTTCTTTTTTTCGCCACCGGATGAACCAGATTTTGCAAGCCGGGCATGCTCACTATCGGTGATGATGCTGCGCTGCTCTTGTCTTACACATCCTGCGGTGATCACCGTCTCTCTCTGCAACTTGGTGACCTGGACATGACGCTAATGTACATGGACATGCAGCCAAGTTGATTAGGGAACTCTCTCCGTCACCTGAAAAGCACCGTCTTTATGCCTAAGATTGCTGCCGCCGCCAAAGAAATCTGCAATCTCAAAGCCGATCCATCACGGGCAGGTGGAGCTGAAATGCTGTGTATCGATCTCGGCATCGCTAGACATGATGTGAATACGTACATACGATACGGTATGCACTCCGTATGTATGCCGTCTCTGGTGATCTATAGTGTGTGGTGGAACTTGATGGACGTGATCGACATGTCGAGATCAGGCAGTACGTAGGGTATACGGAGTATTGGCAAGGAATCCCCAACCAACACAATGCTGCCACGGCTCGCCATTGCCAAAGAAGCTTCCGAAAGCCTAAATACGGCGAGCTCAACCGGGCCCCACGGAATATAGTGCTCAACCCATATCCACATGGAGCCGGGCCATGCAGCCTGTCATGGTTCATTTCGATATGTTGGTCTGGCAGGTACAGCGGGATTGCGGGATGGCGGGATAACGGAATGACGGGTTGGCGGGCTGGAAATGTTGATGGTGAGCTTGGCCGTGTATGTGGGCTGCTAGTCGGCATGAACGACAAGCAAACGGATCCGCATTGAGAAAAGAGTGGCTTTCATCTCCTCCCAGACAACTTTCACTATCTCACGCAGCTGCGTGTCTCACCCAGGATAAACCAATACCTGGCTATCTCTTGTCAGTGACACAGCGTGTGAAAACTTTGCCCGACATGTACAGTATGTACGGAGCATCAAATATTGAATATTAGTAGAACCACTCCAGGTTCCTGGTGAGTGCATCGTCCCGACCAGCAGACATTCCAGTTTCCGGTCACTTGGGCCTCGATAAGCCTGGAAATCCGAGATTGTAGCCGGCAGCACGCTTTTGACGCAATCATCTGGCGACTTGTGCAAAGGTCTTGGATACGAGCGGGATCGCCTTGGCCCGAAATTGCACACCCCTGTATTGATTGGTCGTCATCAGGTCGTGGTGCCCCGGATTCAGCATCGTACAAGGAGCGAAATTTTCTTTCGGAGTGTACACTTTCCTTTTTTGTACAACCAGACCTTGCCTTTTCTTCCGCAATGGGAGTTCCCTTGTGCATCCGATTCTGCAAGGACAAGGTTCATCCACGTGTATCATATCTCAATCTCATGCCTCGATATCAGCATACGACCAGAACAAAAAGTAGCTGAACTTGTCAAGGGCATGTCCCATGGGCTCTCGACCAGACTGCTCGGATTTCTACTGACCTTGTTAAAATGCGTGGATCAAGGCCTGCGGGTTAAACGTGGGCGAGTGTATTCCATCGGAGTCCATGGAATTGAGGCCTGAGGATATCAGAGGTGATGAAAGTTTCCTCATGTCTTCATCTAGAATGACAGTGGTGTAAGACAACAAGCAAGCTGACATGAGAAAGCAGGGCTGCATTTCAGCAAGGGCTGAGCTGCAAATCCAGGTGCCAATGCATAGTCTACCAATCGCTTCGACTGTCGGCGGCATAAAGCAACGTTTGAGCCAGATGCTGCCTCTCCGTGCCTTGATTATTGCGCATTCTCGCGAAGAGTTTGGGGCCAATGGCGTGTCCTGCCACTGACGCCACCAACAAAGCCAGTCTCTCTCTCTCTCTCTCTCTCTCTCTCTTCCTGACTTCAACAAAGAGAGGTTCATGTTGGGGATGCACTACGTGCATTGGACCACCGATAGGCTGCAGGAATACGAGACTAAAAAAGGTGGTGGCCGGCCAACTCATCCATGCATGCGAACGGAGTATTCACGGACGCTGCTGTGCTAAGCCCTGTCGAGAGAGTCTTTTTTTTTTAATCAACGCGAAGCAGTGCACCCTGCGTCTTCGAGAAAGAGCCGAGGTAGCCTCTATGCATCAAAGCACGCATTGTGAGCAAGCCGGGGTGTACTGTACCATTTTTCCCTTACGGCTGCACAGTGGTTTTGGCTTGTCCTGTCGCTTCGTCTGGTCTCTCTGCCCTGCGTGGGGGACCACCCTGCGTCTGGGTCCTGCCTCCCCCTAACGAGTGCGTTGAATCGGTGCTCAATGCTACGATGCCACTTGACTTCTAAGGAAACTTCTCAACATAGAATTTTTTTTAAACGACTAAGGCTGGACCCAACGCAAAGCTGATTAGCTGAGGCATCGATTTTCTTGGCGTATTCGAAGAGTTCGTCGTTGGCAGATGGAAGACGTGTCTCAGCCTTTCCCGACGCGTATCAACGGCGCCGTCGTCTTGTTCGGCATTGTCCACCACGCGCTCCTCGTATCGCCGCCCAGCTGACAATTGTATTGTACCCGACGTGGCAGAGACATGTCAGCACAAAAGCATTTTCCAGGCCGGGCACACCACCAACCTGCAGGGTCGTCGGACACGCGCATGCACGCACGAAAGAAAAAAAAAACTGAGGTTAAAAAAATTAAAAAAAAATCAACACACGCACACACACGCACACACGAGGGGTGGCATTACAAGAGTGACAGAAATGATATTGGGTACCCCCCAATTTCGCTTTTTTGTGACGGTGTCGCAATCTCTGCCTATTGTGACGGTTCTCTCTAGTGCTGACGGCATCGATACTGAAGGATCCCGGCCGGAGGCGAGCAAGGTTGGGAATTCAATTTGGTGCAGTGGGATGTTTTGTCAGAGACAGACCACGACTGCGTGTGTACTCCGTACAAGGGGACCAGGATCATCAGGACAGATTGACCGCTGCTTCCGAGGGAAGAAAAAGGAAAGCCGGCATTCTGGGATGCACCACACACAGGTAGCGTAACACGACCGTACAGAAGGGACGAGAGATCAGATGAAGATGGAATTGTTGTGCGCAGCCATCGGGCCAGTATTTCCGTCAACTCAGGCGCAGCGGCGCGTGAGGACCTCCTCATCAGAGAGAGGCTCGAGCCACTTGCAGCCGGTGACTCTGGTCCGTGCTCATCGAAGAGATCGATCGTCCGTCGCGACCTTTCCTATTTGGCATTCATGAGCCAATCACAAGATGGAAATAACCAGTGCTTGATGCGCCACAGCTCGGCAGGGGCACAACAAACGGGCGGCCTAGAGAAGGAGCGACTGGGATAGAGCGTACTCCCCTGCACCACGCTTCGCCACGCCACGCTGCAAGCTCGCTGCAAGCTCATTGCAAGCTCGCTGCACCTCTCTATCCATACACCTCTCTTACTTTGCGACAACCATGCCGAGACGGCCAAGTCTGGGTCGCCGTCTTTGCCATGAAGCCCACCGCCCACCCAGAACAGGTTTGCCTCACGACTGTCACCGAGCGATCCTTTCTGAATTGATGGAGCTGAGCATATCCAGCCAAATGTACTCCATACTCCGCAGTCCGTACGTAATCCCAATATCATGCTCTCCTGCAAAAGCCCATGTTTGCAATGTATTGTCAGGCGCACGGCTTGCCAAGTCGGTCGATTCTCGCTTGTGAGAGGAATCCTGCCCGTTTGATCAGCCCGCGCCCGAATTTTCCACACTTCTCACCTCACAGGGTATATGTGACGGCGTACTGGAGGATGCGTATGTACTAGGTAGGTATGTAGGATGTGTCTGGATACCTGCTACCTCAACAGTGTCCGTACACGGAGCTGGCATCGGACTTCCGGCAACAACAACATTTGGCGTCAAGCCTCTGGGAGGCCAGAAGCCGGGAGCCTGAAGCCGGGAGCCAGAAGCCGGACGTCAGAAGCCGGGAGCCACAAGGCCACAAGGACCACAATGACCAGAAGGACCAGAAGGACCAGAAAGCCCAGCAAGCAATGCGACTGGGCTGCGACCGTAGTTCAAATTCTCCATGTGCGGAGTAGCAAGTCCCAGCCGAAGCCGAAACGAGCCGGACCTCAGCCTTGAATGGCAAGCTCTCTGCAGTTTGCAGCGGTCCGCATAGGGCGCGTGCGAAGCGCTGTGCGGTAAAGTTGGGGTCTTAGGCCCCGGGGTCTTACCGCTATAGCCAGGTTTGCCGGGCACTTGGCTCGCCCAACCGCCCTTCCGGGCACTGAAGCCAGGTAAATGGTATATGAGGCACGCGTACGGAGTACTTACAAAGTAGCATGTAAGCCTGTACACACTGGCAAGTGTACCTACCATGCATGTACATGCAGCCGATGTACCCTCATCGTCTCCCACTGTCGTCGTCTGAAGCATACAGTACGTAGCAGGTCACCGTCACCAGTCCATGTCCCAAGTCGTAGACGCGGCCCCCGTTTCTACCTCGCCGGGTTGCATTCCTACTACTTTGCCGCCCGCTGCCATCGCTATTACATACCAAAACAAGCGCTCCTGACCTTTGACAGCTGCCGGCCTGGGGGCCAGAGCGCCTGTCCTTGCTTTGCGAGGACAAATACGCCTGACGTGGCTGAGTCCTGATTCGCCCGAGGTTGTCTGTTGGCTCTGGATGCTCAGAGGAAAGCTCGCCAGCTGCAGATCTACCAGCATTGCAGGACACGACAGACACGACGGGCAAAGACCGACTCGACGGACGGACCGTTCCATGGACACCATGGGCACCATGGACAGACCACAGGCGGCTCGGCAGAACTGGTCCAAATCTCCAAAGCAATGGGGCCGGACGGGGTCCACCGAGAGGAAATAACGTGGGCAAGCAGCTTTTTCCTTCTCTTGGCACACGCCCCCTTTCCTCTCACAATACTAGTACGGAGTACTGTACACCAACTCGACCATTGCCGAGCTCTCGTTGCTCATGTAATGTCGAGTCGGAGATGTGACCTGGTGGTCGACGGCCCCGAGCCGTCCAGAGCCTAGTCGCTGCAAGCTAATGGACAGACATCATGATGCCGACATGAGCGTCACCCTTTGGTTCCTTGGCGTGCAGGCAAAACTCAGTGAGCTCCATCGTGGAAGTACGTACCGGGGACTGTACGTGTTCACGTCCTCATGAGAGACATAGCTCGAACCGCTGTCTTTGGGCCCGCTCTCCCGAATGCTGGTATATCGGCTTTAGCTCGAGCTTCTCTTTGCCTTGCTAGCTTCGTGGCCAGGGTCGGAGTGCGGGTGTTTATTTTTTTTACACGTCTATCTCGTACCGACAGGGTTGGCTCTGCTCGATGATCCTGAATCCTCGTCCTATCACCCGACAGCAGCTTGCAGCTTGCAGCTTGCAGTTTGCAGCTCTACCATGCTCACGCCCCCTCCCTTGTCAAGTCTTGCTCCTATCGTGGCCAGGACCCAGCAGAGGATTTCCTGGCGAGCAATGGGGAGGAGGAAACCGAACAGATGCCACCGATCTTGTAAGTCAGGCCCGTCGTCCCGATAGGCCTGCAAGTTTATCATTCACACTCGTTCAACCCTCAACTCGTCTTTTCTTCCCTCCTTCTCCCTCTTCACATCCTCCATTTTGCCACTTGTCTGTCTTTTAATACCGTCCCCTCTCCTTGCTTCCTTCTTTTGGCCGTCAATTTGCAAATCATCCGGTGTCGTACAAGCCGGTGTAGCTGCAGTGACGATTTGGGGAGCTCGCCGTTTCACTCGCTTCGTATCGAGCGTCTCGCCCCTTTCACCATCCATTCGACGTCTTTTTACATTACCAGGTTGTCCTTTACATTTTCACTGCCATCACGATCGTTAAGATTACTCAACCGCACCAAGTTTTGAGGCATCCCTCACTTACGCTTGGAGAGTCGAATAAATCTCGAGCTGTGTCACACTGGGCCATCCTGTGCGCCCCGAGAAGTGCTCTCGTACCATTTACATCACACCACGGCGGAATAGTCCGAGGATTCTGTACGTCGAGCTCGCGTCTGTATCGCAAGCCCATTTCCCGTCATGGGTATCACCAACTACTTTAAGGCCAGCAGTAAGAAGGCGGAGACTGCCGCCCCTCAAGTACATGCGGACAACACCACATCATGGCGACCCAGCCGAAATCAGCAGCCCTCAGCCCTTACGGAGAAGCCGACAGCCCAGGCCGGCAGTGGCAATCATGATTTGGAACTTCAGCCGCCAACTCCTCGTTTTCAGTCGAGGCCTGGGTCCATCTCGGGTCAATCTACGCCGTCGACCACAGCGAGCTCCATGTTCCTCGATGACATCAAGCACGAGGTCATGGTGAACTACTTGTATCAGCAGCAATGCTCTCAGCTCTGGGTCAGCGACGGCTCCGGGGAGATTGAAGGCGTTCTGCTGCGCAAGGTGCGCGGTCAGTACATGGCGTGCCCCCCTCAGTTGGGCAACTCGCCCTTTGCCACGGCCTGCACCGCCATGAACGTCCAGTGCGCCATGACTGTGAACTCGCGCGTCATCAAGTCATTTCTCCAGTGGTCCCCAGACGCTGTCGACGTGCCTCTCATGAACGGCCTCCGGGTCCAAATTCTGCCCACCATTGAGGATCTTCCACGGGCCAGAAAACATCAATTTGCCGCCTTTGTGGCCTCGGAGGGCTTGCTCGTTGTGTGGGATGATGACCCTATGCATCTGGTCCAGCGCGCCAAGGCCATCGAGTCTGAGTTGATGGAGCTCGTATGGAAGGCGGGCAGCACCGACGACGAAGACGATGAGAAGAAGACGCCGTACATCACAGAGGCCGAAATCGACGAGGAGAGCGGTGAGGTCAAGCCTGAAAAACGGCCGATTCATCTGCAAAACACCGTTCTCGTCTCCCTGACGCTGATCCTTGTCACCGTGTCATTGGGTGCGGCGTGGCGGGAGCTGGCTATTGAGGTGTCGGTTGACGGCACTTATCTGCGCTTGGCGCTGGTCATTTTGTTTCCGGTCCAGATTTTCTTCACCCTCTTCTTCGCTCAAGTCATCATTGGTTGCTTGGCGCAGATCTTTGGCCCCATTCGTCAGCTCACCATCAACTCGAAATTCTATTCGGCGAGACCTCCGCCGCGCCTGCAGAGCTCGGTTCTACCCCATGTGACCATTCAGTGCCCCGTCTACAAGGAGGGTCTGCAGGGTGTCATTATACCCACAGTCAAGTCCATCAAGCAGGCAATGTCTACGTATGAGCTCCAGGGCGGATCGGCCAACATGTTTGTCAATGACGACGGTTTGCAACTCATCTCCGAGGAGGACCGTCGCTCGCGGATTGAGTTTTACGCCGACAACAGCATCGGCTGGGTCGCCCGTCCAAAGCACGGAGAGAATGGCTTCGAGCGGAGGGGCAAGTTCAAGAAGGCTTCCAACATGAACTTTGCCCTCATGATCTCGTGCAAGGTCGAGGAGAAGCTGCAGGCCATCAACCGGACTCCCCAATGGAGCCAGCACGATGAGGCGCAAGCGTACGAGCAGGCCCTCAAAGAGGTGCTCGAGGCCGACGGGCGAGCCTGGGCCGACGGCAACATTCGCGTTGGCGACTACATCCTTCTGATTGACTCTGACACCCGTGTTCCCGCCGACTGCTTCCTCGATGCCGTGTCTGAGATGGAGCAGTCACCCGACGTCGGCATCATGCAGTTCTCGTCGGGCGTCATGCAGGTTGTGCACACGTATTTCGAGAATGGAATCACCTTCTTCACCGACCTCATCTACTCTGCCATCCGCTACACTGTCTCCAACGGTGACGTCGCTCCCTTTGTCGGCCACAACGCCATTCTCCGCTGGTCCGCCATCCAGCAGGTTGCCTACCAGGACGATGATGGCTACGACAAGTTCTGGTCTGAGAGCCACGTGTCCGAGGACTTTGACATGTCTCTCCGGCTCCAGTGCAGCGGCTACATCATCCGTCTCGCCGCATGGGCTGGTCAAGGCTTCAAGGAGGGTGTGTCCCTGACCGTGTACGATGAGCTCGCCCGATGGGAGAAGTACGCCTACGGCTGCAACGAGCTTCTCTTCCACCCGATCCGCACGTGGCTCTGGCGTGGACCCTTCACTCCCCTTTTCCGCCGCTTTCTCTTCTCCAACATTCGTTTCACGTCCAAAATCACCATCGTCTCGTATATTGGAACCTACTATGCCATCGGCGCTGCCTGGATCATGACCACGGTCAACTACTTCATCATGGGGTGGTTCAATGGATACCTTGACAAGTACTACGTCGACTCGTGGAAGGTCTGGATCTCCATCATTGTCATCTTCAATGGCCTGGGCAACGTCGCGCTCGCCGTGATGCGCTACCGTGTTGCCGAACGTGGCCTGCTCTACTCAGTGTTCGAGAACTTCAAGTGGACCTTCATGCTGGCAATCTTTCTGGGAGGTCTATCTCTGCACGTCAGCCAGGCTCTGCTGGCTCACATGTTTGAAGTCAACATGACTTGGGGTGCTACCAGCAAGGAAGCCGAGTTTTCCAACTTCTTCATCGAGGTGCCCAAAGTCTTCAAGAAGGTAAGCTGCTCCTACCTGCCCTTGGCCATCTTGCGTCTTGTTTCGACTGGACGCCCATCGGTGGGGAGATGACCTTTTGCACAAGGACGTTATGCTGACGCGCATTTTTTTCTTCTTCTCTAGTTCAAATTCTCCATGCTCTTCTCCATCGTTTGTATTGTTGGCATGATCGTCTTGGCCGTGGCGCCGTTTGTTCCTCACGACTGGCGTGTTACAGACTTTGTCGCCATTCTGCCCATGGCAACAGTCGCGGCCAGTCACTTCCTCCTCCCCCTTGCATTGAACCCAGCTCTCATGACCTTCTCGTGGTAGTTGATGAACCGGGTTGAGCCTTTTTTTTCTTTTTCTTTTTTTCCCCTTTCTCTCTTTATTTTTTATTCAAGACTTTCTGGAATAGAAGGTCGGGTAAAAAAGAGAGGAAAACGACAGAACCAAAAAAAAAAACAAGAATCACAATTATATTTACACAGACTGCTTCGAGGTGTCCAAAAGCAGCGATTTGTTCTCAACCTTGGAACCTCGTTTTTCGTATTTCCCCCCTTTCACCTTTCTGCATTGGCATAATTATAGACGGAATAGAGGGAAGTTTCCTATGTTACCTTTCATCACCCCCCGGACCAACCTTCGTTTTTGTTCTTCTTGTTCTTCTCCATTTGCTCTCTCCCCTTCATCCCTCCAACCCCTCCCTCGGTCGTTTAAAACATGAATAATGCATCATGATCCGTGGCTGGCAAATTGGACTATTTTTGATTTCTCCTCCCTCCCCTTTTTCTCTTTTCTTCTTAATTAAGCACCTCTTATGAGGTTAGGTCAATGTCACACAACGTCTTTCGTTGCCAGTCGCCGAGTTGGCAATGCTCATCAAAGTGACGGTGAAGGAGAAAAAAAAATACAACAAGTCCGACATATTGTCGCAGTAGGATGGGTACACTGGAAGGCTAGATGGATCTACTCTTTTATTTTTTCGTACGTACAAAGCAGCACGGACATGAGGCGCGATCAGAATGTCAAGAATGTTCATCGAATTTTTCTGCTTGCTTTGGAACACGTGCAATGTCGTAATGCCATCGTGACACCCTTTGCCGTCCCCTTCCTGGATGCCAAAGCACAGCGCCAATACGTGTCGGGACTTGGCAAAAAAAGAAAGGGGGGGGGGGGGGGGGGGGCACGAAAAACCCCCCC
>JMQE01001110.1:0-90505 GCA_000731825.1 Hypocrella siamensis
GGGGGGGGGCTGGGTTGGTTCACAGTGATGAAGAGCGAGGCTTAGCGCTGGTGCAGGGGCGCATGCAGTCAATCACCGCACTGAAGACCGAGACATCTAGGGGCCGTGTTCAAAGCCTGAAACCGGGAAACCCCACTAGACCCCTGCTGTTCAGCCCGTCTCGGTGCAGTAAGCAGCATTTCGGGAGAAGAGACGTCTGGACCTTGATGGATCAGTTTGATTCATGCGGCAGGTTGTTCGTCTCGAAAAGTGCATGCATGAAGGATCCGACTCCATATCTGAGCATTTCCTCCACTCCAAGCAGCGAAGGGGAACAAATAAAACAACGAAAGAAGAAGGAAAAGAAAAAAGAAGAAGGAAAAGAAAAAGGAAAAAGGAAAAACCATTGTGAGCCTGTTTTCACAAATGTCTCCTTGATCTACCCTCTTCTACTCCTTCTCTTGTTGCGTCGATATCATCGTCAGAAACGTCGTGCGTCAAATTTCCAAATTGTAGGTGCGGTGCGACAGCCGACGGGATTGATCCAATTCGTCATCGCCCAAATGAAGGAACCGTCTCCCTGCCAAATTCTTCAATGACCATCAAGCCGTTGTCGCACTGCAAGTGTCAGCTCGCCAGAACGCTTCCTTCAATCCCACGAGCAGGCATCTCAACCAACCACAACCAGTGCTTGGCAATCGATCATGCAGCATTATCACGGATGGCGTGCATGCCAGCTTACGGTTCGGTGGGTCTGTTCACCGGGTTGAAATGTCTGGTCTGGTCGGGGATTTTCAGCTCGTGGATTTGGGCGTACTGTAGAGGAGATGGCGGTCGGGGAAGCTTTTGTGTTGGAAAGTCTGGACGCTCATCTGTCTGCTTCTTTCGACAGCCAATCGGCTCGAATCCTGCAGCATCTGTCCGTTTCTGACAGGAAACGCCTCCATACCAAGCCTGTCTCATGAATGCATTGTCTGTGAAGGAAGAAAAAAAAAAAAAAAAAAAAAGAAAAGAAACCCCCCGCCCAAATACTTCAAAAGCTGGCGAAATCGGACGCCAAATGTGTCGCAGCCGTAGGGCCACATGGGCGCATCTCGAGGCGCTGGCTATTTATGGCTGCTGGATATTATGCAGTGCAGCTAATGGCCGATGGAATCCGTGTCAGAGTCTGGTTTCACGCAAAGCATCTTATTTCCGTCACATGTACTCCATATGCCTTCTGAAAAGGCGAGACGATGACCGCAGGTTACATTGCAGCCGATATCGACAGGGGCATGCCAGGCCGGCTTGTAGTCATGGATTTGAATCACTGGGAAGGCGACCGTGTCGCGTGCCAAAGCTCGTGGTCGGTAGGGCTGTTTTTATCCAGTCCGAATCCATTATTTCGTATCAAAGGATATATATATATGTCCGTAAGTCAAACACGTTCTTGCTTGTAATCTTCTTCATCCTGTTCCGTGGCATGGTTCGTATCGATTTTATTCTTCTCCATCAACATATCTTCGTGACCGTCTAGGTGCGCCCTTTCAAGCATGGATCCCTTGCAATCCATCGTGCCCTTTTTGCAACCGGGTCTCGACAACATCACGCCAACGGCATTCAGTGTAAGTCGGATCCAGCTCCCAACACCGCAAAGGCGCGCAGCAAGTGCCACCACTTTCCGCCATTTTCTGACATAAACAACCGTCAAGGTACTGAATTGGCTCTTCTTTGCTCTCTGCACCATTGCCTTTGGCGTCAGATCCTACATCCGCTTCGTCTGCTTTCGTCGTCTCATACTCGAGGACTACATCATGCTCGTCGCCTTGATCCTGCACAATGCCGAAGCGATTCTGATTCAACTTTTCGCCGGCTACGCTTTTGACATGGAACTGGTCCAGCGGGGTGACATGTCGCGACTGAGCCCAGACTTTGTTCCGAATACGAGAAGTATGCTGCGCGCCTTGGGGACGAGTGTGAATCTCAGCATGATTGGCATCCTTTTGGTCAAGTTGAACTTTTTCCTTTTCTTCCGCCGCCTGGGAACAAACGTCCGCAGATTCAAGCTCCTCTGGTGGATCGTGCTGGTCTTCACGGCTGCCGGCGCGGTAGCCCAGATCGGCTACCAGAGGTTCGAGTGCTTCTTCAACGACGTCACATGGATACTGAACAGTGGGCAATGCGACGGCCCGGCTGCGAGGAAAGATATCATGATCTCAGCAATTTTCTCTGCCGTGCAGGACGCGGTGTCGGATTTCTTGAGTAGGTGCTGCACTTCTCAAGAAGATGACATGTTGCCTCGTATGCTGACCGGGCTGGAAAATTAAAAAGTCATTGGCTTCCCCGTTGCCATTCTCTGGAAGAGTGGCATCATCCTACGCAAGAAGCTCATCTTGACATTCATCTTTTGTCTGGTCTTTTTCACCATCGCCATCACCATTGTCCGTGGCAGCATCTTCCACTCGGTGTATTCCGAGCAAGAGCCCCAAGGCCAGGGAACTGAGCAAAGTGTCACATTTACCTGGTTCTGGTTCTATTGCGAGTTTAGCGTTGGTGAGTTGGGCAGCAGCCCATCCCGATTTTATACCTGTTGTTCTGGAGACCTGACACTTTTTTTTTCCAAACTGGCAAAAGCCATCATCATTGCTTGCGCCGTCTCCTTTCGCACTCTTTTTGTGCAGAGAGAGAACAAGACCAACGATTTGAGGCGCGAACAGCAACGGATACAAGCCGCTCCCCGCAGAGGCGTCATTCGGAGGTTCCACGACAGCATTCTCGACACCTGCAGGTCTATCGAAGGCGAATACCTGCCTGGAATCCCGACTGGTCTCATGACTGTCGACTTCAATGACGACTCCAATTGGACAAAGAATGTCCAGACGGTTGATTCGGATCGTTCTGCTTCCAAGCATCTGACGTCTGTGGAGAGTCGGCGTTTTGAGCCATAGTAGTCGTACAAGCACCTCGCGCTGATGGGATTAGATGGATTTCCGTTGTCCTCGATATGAGAACCAGTGGTCTCTGCCACTTTTGGCTCTGCGAGGACAACAGATCACATGATGACATGAGACATGAGAGAAGAGGATTTGAAAGCAACGATGATACATGTGTGTTGATGCCGTTAATGAGGTCTAGGTCAATAGTCTGGAATGCTCTGGTGATACGTCCATGGTGTGATTCGGGACCGTCCCCCCTGAGCTTGCCCATTCCGTCATCCGAGGCGCTGTTCATACAATCGTAGTTGTGTGTGATCGCCAGCGGCAGATGCCGTGCTCTGCTCGACTCGGCATAGTTGTGGGAATTACTCCGCTAGATTGCAGAATACCTAGACAGATTCCGCTGGTGCATAATCAAAGTCCATCAGAGTAACACTGCGCAGGAAGACTCAGTCCACAGTCGGTAAAATGGGTCCTTCCCGATAAACTGGTGTCTCGCGGAGTTGGACGGTCGAGATAGACGAACGAAAAGAGGGTTGGAAGCCCGAAATGGAAGGAGTGTGCCCCAGCCAGTGGAACCATCGTACAGCGGCACAGGGATCACTTGGCCTCTCTCTGATACGTAATGATTCATGATTGATGTTGCGTTGCATCACGTTGCATTGTCATGGCTTCTATCCGTCCCGACGCCGTATGGGCCAGAGCAGGCAGGCGATGGTTCTCCCGTCTTTCATCTTCTCTTCTCCTTCGTGCTGCTACAAGTACGTACAAAGACGCACAAGACGCACAAGACGCACAGGACGCTCTAGCCGCACCGCCATCAGAAACCTCACCGTCCACAAGACAAGCTTTGCCGAGACAATCGTCTCAATGCATGTCTCACCCAGTGAGCAAGCGCGGCGGCTGCTTGTTTCGCTGTCGAAGCATGTCTCGAACGGTGAGGGCTACGGGTCCATGTCCTCTTCCGTCTACGACACTGCTTGGCTGTCCATGATCAAGACACCGTCCGGACGTTGGCTCTTTCCGGAATGCTTCGACTTCGTGCTGGAGCAGCAGCTGTCCTCTGGAGCCTGGGAATCGTATGCCACGCCGACTGATGGCATCTTGAACACGGCTGCCGCGCTCCTCGCGCTCAAGACCCGCTTGCAGACCGAGCCTGACCGCCACGACTTGCTGTCCAGGAGCGACAGGGCAGCCGCTGCTCTGACGGAGCTGCTGCATGATTGGGACGTGCCAGCAACCGACCAAGTTGGCTTCGAGATACTCGTCATTTCCCTTCTGGCCATGCTGGAGCAGCACGGTTTCTCGGTCGTCTTTCCCCATCTCAATGCTCTGCGTGCCGTCCGCGACGCCAAGTTGGCTAGACTGCCGCCGCCGTCAAAGCTGCACGAGGCACCTTCGACGCTTCACCACTCGCTCGAGGCTTTCGTCGGCATCATCGACTTTTGATCTCGTGCGCCGACTGAAAGACGCGGACGGGTCCATGATGGCATCACCGGCGTGAGTGCATGTTCCACCTGCCTGGCCTGCTCCTGACGCGCCGTCTTGCTAACTCTGACAAGCTCCACTGCCGCATACTTGATGAATTGCAGTGATTGGGATGAAGAGGCGGAATCATATCTGAGGAAAGTTGTTAGCCACTCATTTGGCACTGGTCGTCGGGGTGTGCCCTGCGCTTGGCCGACAACCATCTTTGAGCTAAGCTGGGTTCGTCTGGACTCAAATGGACTCGAATGGGGACAAGGCACAGCCATCTCTAACACATTGCTCAGACTGTGACCGCATTCGCTTCCGTCGGTCTGCTAGAACAAGGACCGGAAACAACTGCTATTTGCCAATTCCTCAGAGCGTCCGTCGCTGATCAACAGGGCGTGGTCGGATTTGGTGAGAGCAGTCCTCGTCTTGGTTCTCTTCTCAACTCCGAATCGCTCTATGTGGCTGACATGGTCCGCATCAGCCCCGGGCGTCATTCCTGACGGTGATGACACTGCCAAGACTATCGAGGCTCTCCATCACCTGGGCGAAAGCGCGAGCATTGACGGCCCCTTGCAAATGTATGAGCGCAGCACACACTTCGCCACATATCCCGGGGAGCGCAACACTAGCTTTACAACAAATTGCAACGTCTTAATTCTCCTCTTGACTCGAGAGGATAGGTCTGAACATGTTTCAAAAATTGCCAAAGTCTCCGAATTCTTGGCTGGTCAGGTTTTTCGGGGAGAGGTGAAGGAAAAATGGGTCAGTTGAGCCCCCGGACCTTTCATAACAAAGAACATGAGCTCACAGGATAGCCTACAGCATTTGAGCGAGCTGTACTGGATGATGCTTTTTGCTCGTGCACTGGAGCTTCTCTACAAGCATGAAGACGTTGCTCTCGCTGTTTTCGACCTTGTTCCCACCCTGCGGGAGCATATACCCGTTGCATCAATACATCTGTTATCGCGAATATTGCACAGCCAACAGAAGGACGGATCTTGGAACGAGATTTGCGAGGTGACATCCTATGGCATCTTGACCTTGGCCTCGCTCGCCAAATTGCCCTGGAACCAACAGCTCAGCCAGAGTGTCATCGCTGCCACAATAGCAACGGCGCAGTCCTATCTCCAAGAAAATATGGCTCAGTGGGGGAAGGCGCGCCATCTCTGGGTCGAAAAGTTAACTTATAGCTCGGAATTGCTTAGTGAGGTGTACTGCATCGCCGCATCGTCCATCCGCGCACCTACGACGGCAGGGTTCGAAACTCTTTTACTTGGAAACAAGACGTCTTTCATGGACGACAAAGTTCTCCTTGGCATGAGAAAGGCCGAAACCCTCATCAAGAGGACTGCACTGGGAGCCAGATTAAGCCCATGGGCTATGGACATTGCCGTGTTGTATGCCGTCTTTGCGATGCAGGCATTAAGGAAGGAGCCTATCAACGTCTTCTCTCGATCAGTCAAGTTACAGGACAAGCACACCATGATCATACCGCTCGCTTTGACGGTCGGGGCGGAAATGAACAGTTGCCCTGTCAGTCCTTTGGTCCTGCACGAAATGATGATTCTATCAGTCTTGGCCTTTCAAGTAGATGAATACATGGAACGCGTGATCGAGACGCACTTTGCAGATAGTCTGGATGATGTTCGGAATCTCATCAGGCTTTGTTTTCCAACGTCGGTGCCCGACGCAAAAAGAGCAGAATTCGACGGTAGCTCCGATGACGGCGAAGCTGAGAAATCAGAGACGCTCGACGATGACAGAAACGGCCGACCGCCTCTGAAGAGTGTCGGAGCCGTCTTGAATAGATTCGTCATGCGTAACCTGCACCATCCGGCCGTGCTTTCGAGTCCTGCTCCTCTACAAGCCAAGTTGGCATTTGAGCTCCAGAGGTTCCTCCTGGCCCATGTCAACGACGCACAAGACAACCACCGCTTTCGAACCCAAGATTGTGATGCCAATGGAGACGCAGAGGCGTCTGGCGGCCATATCGTCAATGGGACGAAGACGGGTCATGAGTGCAGCCATCAGCAATTTCGCGAGCCCGGATGGACATTTTATCATTGGGTGCGAAACACCGCAGCCGACGTCACGTCGTGCCCGTTCTCCTTCATCTTCTACAATTGTCTGTTAAATGAATCATTCAGCAGCGCATCGATTGGCTTCTTGTCTTCAGCACGCGCTGCCTACTTGGCCGAGGATGTCAATCGCCACCTCGCGAGCTTGTGTCGATTGTACAACGATCTGGGGTCAATGTCACGCGACGCGGATGAGCGCTCAGTCAACTCGATCAATTTCCCCGAGTTCTTCTATGGATCCCTGTCAGGGCAAGTTCGGTCGCTCAAAACGGTAGCAGAAGCGACCGACGCCAGGTCAGAGCTGACCTGGATTGCCGAGTATGAGCGCAAGGGACTGGAGCGGTCTATGTCATCATTGGAAGCTGAGCTGGGCCCTGGTGACTTTATGAACGCGGTGCGTATGTTCGTCGACGTGACAGATTTGTACGGACAAATCTATGTCTTACGCGACATAGGTCTCCGCACTCAATAGAAAGTCTATAAATTCTCGTGGTCCTGTGGCTACTGGACTTGCTCGTCTCTCGCACAATATTTCCGATCAACCAAAGCGTCGCACGCATGTCATTCAACGACGTTCAAGTCCCTCATCAAACACAAGCGTTGACCCCGTTCCAGATCCAGATCGATTTCAGTTGTTTTCAAAATGACGGTTCCCGCGGACTTTGGGGAGGGGGATTTTTCGCGTTGCACGACCTCTCTGCCTTGACTTTTAACGCTGGCTTCCATGTACCATTGCCTGTCAGTCGAGTGATGATACCAAGGCTCGCCTGAGTTGGACAAGGCCGAGCTGGACATGTCGGAGTGAATGGGGTGATTGCGAGGCCAGGGCGAAGCCGAAGCCATTTTCCCCCACGGCGGCCTCTGAGCCCCGCGGTCCGAGCCCGCCTTCAGCCTAGTACTACCGTCTCTAAAGTGCTGCAATAGTCGAGGGAAGACGGGCAGGCAGCCAGCCATGATGATGAAGCTAAACTCTGCAAGACTGAAGCGATGCGGTCAGCAGGGCACGACGAAGGAGAGGGAGCCAAGAGAGTCTGAGAGGGGATGCGCCATACACCCACAGTCCAGAGGGGACCATTATTGCCGAGGGTACGCTTCCGGAGCGTACAAAGAGGACGGCGTAGCAAAATCTCACCAAGCTCGAAATGAATGCGCTGCAGACTTGTCAGTGGCCGATTACTTCTCCGACAAGGGACACGATAAACGCACAACAAGCCCGTCACGAACCAAACGCTTATCCTCATCTTTCTCTTCACCGGAATGCGAAGCGACCAGAGGACGAGCAGTGGGAGGACAAGAATGAAGACGTCTGAAATGACGTTCATGACGGCCGGGGTCAGAATCGATGCGAACACGGAGAGGCACGTTCCCGGAAGAGCAGGATTTAAGAACTTGGCAAACGGCACGCAGAGGAAGACGAGGGAAAAGAACATGAAGGTGTAAATGATGGCGTTGAGAATGATGAGACTGTTGAACGACCAAGAGACGAAGTTCCGCCCGGCTCCTTGAAAGATGCGCTTAAGGCTGAGCACGATGGAGGCCTTGGCGGCAAACATGACGGGAGCGTAGACGATCATGAATAAGTTGTTGAGCTGCGTGCGTCGCAACGCCAGTTGAGTGAGTGGTGTGCTCTCAAAAAACTTAAAAAGAAAATTTAAAAAAAATTTAAAAAAAGAAGAAAACAGTTGACGAGAGAAAGAGAAGTTGACAGGGGATTTTGGCGGGGAAAGGCGGGGAAGGGGAAGGATGGTACCAGAGCAATTTTTGCAAAGCGATGGTCAGAAGTGTCAAAGGCAGGTATGCCGCCGCCGATTTTCACCTCTGCAATAGCGAGGCCGATGTATGCGTTGTAACCTAACTAGGTAGACGGACAAAAATAGAATGAGTAAAGTGCGGCTCTTGGCGGCACAAAGAAGGGGATTGTGTAACGTACCCCGGCAAAGACGAGCAAGTCTTGAACCCCCGGGATAAATGTCAGTCAGTCAAAGATGAGTTCAGATGAGATTGTGGGTGAAGAGCGCGAAGAAAAAAAAAAGAGAAAAAGAGAAAGAAAGGAAGAGAGGAGGGAAGGAAGGAAGGAAGGAAGGAAGAGAGTAGACGCTCACAATCTTCTAGCTTGACTTGCTTGAAAACTGAAATCTTGGTATATAGACGCAGGGCAATGCACGTCATGGCCACGGTAGTACATATCACCATGATGGCTGTCGTGACAGGCTGGTCGACGTAAAAGGAAGCCAGGCCCGACTTGGCCAAGACGGTGTTTGGGTCTGACGAAGGCATGGTGAATTCTTGTCTTTCTTTTTCTTTCTTTTTCTTTTTCTTTTCTTTTTCGGCCTTTTCCTGGTCAGTTGTGTTGAGTCCCGATGTAGGTATTTATAGGTATATGTGATTCTTCATTATACATTCGACAGACAAGCATCCGGTGTGCCTCGGCTGCCAGGATACGTACATGAGCATCCATCTCATCCCCATGTCCCTATTCGAGCCTGTCCGCGGAAAATGCATCTGTAGGCGGAAGATGCATCTGTAGGTAAGTAGTGTAAGCACACATGTACATGGTGTAAAGTATTGCCTGGCCCTCCCCAATGTTTCCGCCACAGCTGACCATCGACTAGGGGCCCAAGAGCCAATCAGATGCGTTTCTCTTGTCCTGTCAAATCATTTATACAAATGCATTTGAAATTTTTTTGACCGTTTCCTTTTCATGCAGTCTCGAAAACTATCTTGTAATCTATGGCTGTTCGGATAGGGATTTTTTAAGCATAGGACGTAGACTGACTGACCCACCACCACGCCACGCTAGAAACCCCACAATTGCTGTGTTCAATCAGCGGGGATTATGCCCAGTAACGTTACCGAACAGGGGTCCGGGCGTCACATTCAGCAGCTTCATTGCCGTTCCTTACATCCAATGAAATGCCGTTCCTGGCTTTATCCTTTTTCGGCTTCTGAGGAAAGAAAGAAAAACGTGGGCGCCTATGGGGACGGCTCGGCGCGTCCGACTCCGCCCCTGGGCATGATTCGCGTGGCTTGCAGTCCGTGGCTTGGCTGTGACGCCAGGATAGTATTTTCATCTGAAGATTATTGAACAATTGATGTTGTTGATTTCCATCAATTGCCGAGGTGCCTATCTAGGTATCTAGATTGACGTGTGCGGACGGAGGTCGGGCAAAAACGAGATCGTGCATTGGATGCCGGAGGAAATATGAGGATGATTGATGCACGAGCAAGGGTCGGTCCGCGCCACAAAGAGCAGTGCTGTGCTCGGGAAAGCGAGATCTGAACAAGCAGGGTGAATTTCTTTTGCAGGTTTGGTGGTTTGGCAAGTATGGTGCGTTTGGCGATTGACAGCCATAAAAAAAAAGGCTCTGGAGTGATGCCTGTTTGGGACTCGCTGCCTTTCAAGCCACGTGGACTTCCTGGACACGCATCTATAGACGTCCGCAAAAGGATTCCTAGATATGACGTCATCCGTGTGGTCGCGTGAATTGGCAAGCCAAATGTGGTCCTCGCCGACTGCTATCCTCATCCATCACGAGCCATTGTGGACAAGAGGTCTGAGCAAGCAATGATGAATTAATCACCCGGTGTCATCAAGCACGAGGGGTCGAAGAACAGCCCGAAAGGGAGACACAATGAGGAATGTAGAAAAGAGAAAGGCAGAAACATGATGTTAAATGATCAACAGTACAACAGCCTTCTTCCTAAGGACCTTTCCGGCTCCATCATGGCAATCTGCCCTCGCTGCCCTCAATAATCTCCATTCATTCAATCCGCTCAAAAGCCCACACACAGCACTCTGCTCATTCAGCGCATGCTCGGATTTCGCCAGTGCTTCCTCGGTTCTCACTTTTTTTTTGTTGCTCGTCGTCACTAGCACTTTCGACGACTGGCTTTTCAAATCTCAAATCGAAACGCTCATTCTCATTGGTCATCCTTGGTGGCATACTAAGGTTCACATCGTCAGTTACTTTGATGTCATTGAGATCGACATCTCCCTCAGACCGAGTTGCTCTGAAGCCTTTGTCCCTTTTGCCTCTTGGCCCTGGATGTTCAGGTTGCATCGCGGGTTGTAAAAAACGTTGCGAAGATGTCTTTTTTTCGGGAAGACTTTGCGATGTTTTGGCTGATCTGTGACTTCCGCTGTCCGGCGATAATTCGTCTCCATATGCGCTCCCATCTTCGGAACTCTGGGGAGAATCATACTCCTCCGAATCCACCTCCGAATCCACCTCCGAATCCACCTCCGTTGCCCGCCGGAGATAGAAATCCTTTTCGGCTTGGGAAGTACTCAATGCGTGTAGCACCATGTCGCGATAAGGCCCCAAAGAATCACCAAAATCAGGTTCGCCGTGTTCGAGAATCTTTCGACGCAGATCTCTTCTCCCTTGATCGTCTTGAACAAGCATAAAGCTGAACAGTAAGAGCTCGCATTGACAAGCTTGATTTCCCGCTCTCTCCCATAGTCCAATCATTTTCTCTATGACTATAGATGCATCGGACGACGCTTGATCGGCAAGTTGGAAAAGACAAAAGATATGCGTTGGAAGGTCTCCAATCTCCTGCGCTGCAGCGAGCACAGCCTTCGTTGTCTCCTTTGCTGCATCTGAAATCTCTGCCGCGTTTGGATGCCACTCTACCTTCTCATCCCCAATTGGTTGATACAAGGGTGTACAGGTTGCAGGGAAGGTGCCTCCAAAAATCGCTTTTTTCCCCATCTTCTGACCACGGCATGAAATGTTGGTCGTCCTCCCTTTATTCAGTTTGTACTGTTCCAACATCACTTTCGCCATCATCCAGGTGAAGTACGGCCTCGTTTTGGAGTTGATGATGTTGCAGCGTAATAAATGCTTGCCATAATGCTGGGCCACACGCAGACAGTTTTCTGCTTTTTCGACATTTTCCTTTTCTTCCATGCATACAAGGGCCAAGTTGGCAAAGAAGTCCAGGCCTCCAAAGTAATTGGATTCGTTCTCGTCCAGATTTGACCAATCTTGAATGAGAGCCTCACAACCTTTGCCTTTGATAGCACGCTTCTTGAGGAGCAGGTCATATGTGTCTTTGAGACCCAATTCTTGCTGAAGGACAAGAAAAAGATCGCGGAAGTCCCAGATTTGTTCTGTATCTCGAAAGGCCGTGTAGACGGATGCCCATTCACAAGCTCGCGCGATTCGTTTTTCTTTATTGCTATCCAACCTCCCAAAAAGTGCCAAAATCTGAGTCTAGAAGGATAAATCAGTTGAGCCGTATGTATTCAGTAGGAGCTTGCAATCGTTTCTCACCTGGGTTGAATCAAGCGATTTGGCCCCTGCATATTGAGAAGCGCACTTGGCCATTATATCCTTCTGATGGATACAGTCGCCATCTGTGAGCTGGCCGCTCACCCAGGATCCATACACGAGCAAAGCCCAATTGCGTTGCAAATCGTCTCCATTTTCAACTGGCGGATACCGCTTCGCCATCTCCGCAAGCTTCCGGTACTCGCATGCGTCATAAAGGCAGTGTCCGTAATGTACGAGCACGTACATATTGTCAAGATGATTGGAAAGATGCTCTTCAAATTGAGAAAATGCTTCTTTGAATCGACCTAAACGACGCAGACGGGAGTTCTCTTCGAGGAACTCCTCCAAGTCAGGTATAGTATCCAAGCTCGTGTGAACCGTGACATCATCGGCACGGTCGGGAGCGACTTGGATGTTGAGCTGTGCTATAGGCCGAGGGAGAGGCCGAGGAAGAGCCACTGATGGTGGAGGGATGTTGAGCTGCGCTATATGCCGAGGTAGGGCCACTGATGGTGGAGGGATGTTGGCGAGCCATTCCTTAGTCTCACGAGCGTAATCCTTCGTCTTGCGTGCTTCTGCTTTCGGGTCTAATACCGCGGTCGTTATGTCCGGTTGGGCTTCCTCTTTGAGGTCACGATTCAGCATGGTCAGCCCAAAATCAATGGCCCTGATGGCGTGACGTACTCAGGCGCGATGCAAATACGTTGTTTCTCTGTGGTTGGTTATTTGAAACGTGGGAAAACTCCTGTCCGACGGCAGTTTGTGTCTTTTTCGTCGTGTGAGCATTCGCCGAGTCAGGCATTTTTCGGCTCGGACCTGAGGATCTTGTTGGTTGTTCTTCGTTTGGTCGTTTGATATCGTGTAAAGAGGAAAATGAAGGTTCGTTTATTGCAGATGGTCGATGGCTTGCCCACGGTGGGAGTAGGATATGGACACTGGAGATTTGGGCATCCTCCCCTTCACATTTCATAAAAAAAAAAAGCGGCATGCAAGCCTCCAGACTTTTATACTGAGGGGCTGGGCTGAGCATGCAGCTATGCAGACGGTCTTATCTTGCATGGCACTGGCGAATGAATGGGCGACAAGTGTCGCTGACTCTGACCTGCTCTGATCTACTCTGACAGTAGAATGATTCCAGTCAGATATCTTCTTTCAAAGAAATCGCAGCCAAGACACGCACATGTAGCCTGTATTTTCCTTGGATGATTTCAATCAAGAGATACTGTCCGAGGCAAAGGCGATGAACACGCAACTGCCGGTGCCCCGGACTCGGCGGCAATCGCATGGCCCCCCGCTCAGCATCAAATATTTCGGTCGCACCGACTTCGAGCGATTTGACCAAGAGGAAGCCCGAGGATCGCAGGTCTGCGTCGGTCGCTCGAAAATCAATCAAGTCAAGGTTGATTGCAAATATCACTGGGAACAAGCGAAATGGGGTGTTTTCGGCGACAAACGTCACCCGGCAGGCATCGTCTACATGGACATCAGCTTCAAGCAACCTCCCGGATGCTTTCTTAGGGAGGCAGACGTTTTCGTCACCCTGGCACACTCTACCACTTCATACGCCAAGAAACACAAAAAAGCAAAATCAAGTCGCTCGGGTTTATCCACGGGAGACCACACAGTGTCATTCGTGGGCAATTTGTTTGGGCCACGAAAAATGGTAGACAGCCAACAGAAGAGACAGGAAAAAGAGGCGGAGAACAAAGGTGTGCCCGAGATTGAAGCTGCAGGTGTCAAAATCGGCGGTATAGGCCGCAATACCGCCACTAAATCGGTGAAAGAGGACCGTTGGAGCTTTGGAGGCTCAGTTGGAGAACCGGAGGACGAGACTGGTTATCGCACGCTGCACTGGGCATTGAGAGAGAATTCGCTGGAACACAAGCCCAACGACCGACAGGAATACTGCACGGCATTCACTTTTGAACACCAGTGCAAGCCGGTGTACATGCGCGTCGAGATAAGTGGCAAGCTGCGCAGCAAAACCCAACAGTGGAGGCGGAAGTTCTCTACCTGCCTCGGAGACAAAGACCAGTCAACGCTGACTCTAATTGATCTCTGCAATGCCAATCGATACACCAAGCGACTGGATAGCCTGGCTCGTGGGCTTGATAAAGCGATGGAATATGAAAATTGGAAGAAGACATCGGTCGAATTGCCGGCGTCTATGCCTGTGCAATTCCTGACAGACCATCAGACTCTTGATGGACTTCAAGACGAGGGAGACAACGATGACCTAGTCTTTTCCTTGATTGAAGAGGCTGAACGACAAGAAGACCCCGTGTTGAGGGTCTTGGCCCAAGGATTACAGAATCCAGTCAAAGCGACGACGCTGCCGAGCAGTGTTGGCAATGCTGGCTCGTTGGAAGTGCCCGGCATAGAAAGGACAAGACTTCCAACCAATCCACAGGCTCCATTGATGGCTCAGCAGTCTGGACAGTCTCCTGGAGAAACATCCCCGAAGAGAGACCAGGCGATAAAAAGGACGCGAAGCGAGTCGACAAGCGATGAAACCATGGGCAGTGACAACTCGGCCTCTACACTGGTTGAGCCGAGTCCCAAGCTCTCAGTGACTACAGAGGAGGACATGAAGAAGCTCGTGCGCGGACAATTTTTTCTGCTTCTAATGCGGTGGCTCATGTGGGCATCGGATTACTTCAACGGCGGGGCGATGCAAGCATACGAGGCGGACCAAAAGAATGCTGAAAGAGAAGTGTCGGATGGAACTGGTGACTCAATCTCAAAGATGCAAAGAAAGAATAGGAAAGCACCTGGCAGATGATTGAGGAGACACAGAAGTGGGGAGATGAGATTCCAGCAATGCTTGCCTGCGTAACTCCACCGAGGATGTTTGGACGAGGGAGGTACGTCGCACACGACAAGGCACACACAATTCGCCATGGCTGAGCATTTCTCACGGTCTATATATAATTTGTAGATGCAGATGTTGTGAAAGTCTGGGTTTCTATTAAATCTTCTTGATGCTTCCTTTTTCTCTGAAATTAGATCATCGAAGGGAAGTTTTTATCCGCCTCGTGTCATGAAGTTTGTCGAACGACAGCTTCATATGGTGGCATAACCAGTATGGCTCCCCAATTTGACGTCACATTGTAAGTGACGTACTCAGGGAGCATCGGCGCCCCATGTGAGCAGATTCGCATGAATTATTATTGCGATATGGAGAGATGGTGATGGTCTCAACGAGTACCCTGTTTGTATGGAATCGACCAGGACGTGCGTGTCGGTCCATCATAGCAGGTTTGAGGTTTGGGTAGATGTTGAACTCACATCAGGACAGGCCATGCTGTGCCGGTCCGAAGAGCAAAGCAAGTTGTCATCGGCAGAGCCGAGCCCCGTCTTGCACTTTTTTTTTTACCTTTTTTCATCGCTCGCCAAGGGATCCATTCGAATTCTTCGCGTGAAACGCTCAACGTGCTTCTCTCCCTGACCATTTCAGTTGAACCCTCTAACATCTTCAGACATTTCGTGGCTTCCCCTTCATGATCCACAGAGCATGCCATGTGTGTTACGACCAACAGGGGAAACGACCGCTTTTCGCCCGAGAAGCTAGCATCTCCCCCGCCTCCATTGTTCTGACACATCTATGGATGGGACGCATTTCTCTGACTTTGAGCCGTGAGCTAAAACCGGATGATACGGAGCGCCGAGGTTGGGAACATGGAATGAGCGGGTCGACGTTGCGTTGAATCGAGTTGGCTTTCATCGACAGTATCTTCAAGACGAATGGAAAGCGGCAAAATATTTGGACGCCGTCACCGAAGCAGCCAGTTGCAGAGGGCGCGAACTCGTCGCGGCACGTCTCGATTACTTCACAACACACTCCTAAAACACTAAAAATGGAAGCATCGAGGGCTGATTGTAGTGTACTTTATTGAGAAATCCTCCCCTCCGCATTCACGTCAAAGCCCTGGGAAAAACCCCCACTGGGAGACCGAAAAAACCAGGGCTAAGGGGCAGGATCGCAACAACGCAAGGAAAGAATCGGCATCTAAGAACAATACAATTCCGCTCATGAAACAGTTCAACTTCTTGTAAGCGGGTCAAGAACATAAACACCAGGTCAAGCCGAAAGAAAAGCATGAGAAGTTAGAACTCGTTGTCGTGGATCGGCTTCTGTAGATCGGTCAAGCTTTTCCTGAGACCTTGCGTCCAGTAGCCAAGCTTTTCCCGCTTTGCAGCCTGCGACTGCGACTCGGAGCCAATCCGAAGCAGGTCTTCATCAGAAAAGCTCGCGACGGAATTTGGACAGAATGCTTGAGGGAGAGGCGTCATGATGTGCCTTTCGATGACTTGCCGAGCGACGTTGTCCACAAAAGTCTTCATCGCAACCTGGTCGTACTTAGCGGAATCCTCAATCACGGCCCTGCCCGAGTTCTGGGAAGCTACTCACCTTGTAGTAGGCATTCAGCTCAGTCAGAGCCTCATTGCACGCTTGATCATCCATGTCCACGACAATTCGCTTACCGACCGCAAAAATGAAGCTTTCGATTTCCAATTGAGTGTCGCCGATGTGCAGCTTGTCTTGATTGTCCTGCTGAACCAAGAGATTGACAGCCCTCCGAACATCTTCTCTCTGGGAATCCAATCTCGACTTCTGGACATTGTCCGTGTAATAATGATTGTAGGTCAGTGGACCACGTCGCTCATCATCGGCAAGTCTTTCCAGCTCCTGAAAGGCAAGACGCTCCGCATTGTCAAGCCATTGTCGCAGTAGGAAAAGAATCTGTGCGCGCAAGTGTTCCTCTTTGACTAATCTTTTGGCGGCCTGGTCAACCCATCTTGAAACATCGCTCAGGACATCCCGGGTATGGGATTCTGCAATGCCGTGCCATAACTTAGACTGCTCGCGAAAAAGTTCGGCAAGCAGAGCAGGATTGTATGTTCCTGGCAATTCCTTTCCTCTAGTCCGAGCATATGTCTGAAGCCCATTCAGCAGAAGCAAACAGAGTGCGGCTGTCAGGTAGACGTTGGCTCACCTGCTTCACCCAGCGTTTCATTCCCGCCTCGCTTACAAGAAGTTGAACAGCTTCATCAACGGCTTCGCTATCGTCTTCACTCTCCGACGTCTCTCTCAGTTCTGGCGTTGTCGCTCGAGCGTGAATTTTTCGCTTCTGCCCTGAAGTTCGCATAGAAGTGGCAAAATTGGTATTCATTTTCTGCACGCTCGCTCGCAGCCGAAGGCTCTCTGTGCTGAAAAAGCCCGCGTCGATGCTGAGATAATGACCATCAAGTGCCGCTTGAAGAAGCTGAAAGAACCTCATACTCAGCCCTGTCAAGAATGGCCGAATGTGCGCTGTGGTTGGTCGAGCTTCTCCCAAGGATCTGAGCTCTATTTCCGTCGTTGTCAGCAATTTCTTGATTTCCTTACGAACTTTTGGCAACTCCCGCTCGATATGGGTGTCTAAAAGCTGTTGTAAGAACACTCGCAGTTTCTCAGCCCCCACGCGGTCCATGTCCAAACTTTGGTTGGCCCATGCTGGGCTGGAAAAAAATCGCAATTCTCTCTCAGATCGCATGTGCATACTGAGACCCTCCTGGATCTCCGAGGGACTGGGATTTTTTACCAGGAAAAATCCAAGCTTGAGCTTGATTATATCCTGATTCTTGGCAACGAGAGCAATCTTGGTTTCGGCACCCTCATTGATGAGATCCGGCTTGGTGATAATTCCCACTGTTCGCTCGCCTACTGTGTCGTATTTTCTCGCCAATTTGATTATGGGCTGGTTGGCGATATCATTGCTGGCCTGCAATACAGCGAGGATTATTGTTCGTGAGCTCTCAAGATACGACGCCACCATATCGTGGACAGCTTCTATGTCTTCGTCGGTTTGTTCCTCGTTGGAAACGGAGATCAAACCGGGTAGATCCACGATGCTCAAGTGTAGACCGGTTGGACCGGAGATCTCGATGCGCAGAGCATCAGGGGCAAACGCATTCTCTCCATCGTCGGAGAACCCTCGAATCTTCATCAGTTTCGACACATCCTGAATTATCAAGGGTAATTCATTCATATCTCGAACATCTTTGCGGTAGGATGTCAGCCGATTCTTGATATTCTGAGGTCGTGAAACATCTGGCCTGATGCTTGCTGTGATGGATATGTCGGCACGTGCGGTGTGCCTCAAAGTGATTTCAGTAGGGAATCTCGTGCAAAGTCCCTCTTGTCGTGGAAACGGTATGCCAGTGATACCCTCCAAGACTGAGCTCTTCCCGGAGGACTGATCTCCGCAAACAACCAGTTGAGGTAAGGCGACGAGATCTCCAACACCATTAGCCCTGATTTTCTCAATCTGATTGAGGCGAAGGCTGGTGTTTGTTGTTCGGAGATGGCTGAATTCCCCATGATGAGGTTCGCGAGAAGTCTCTACAGACAAAGTCATGCTTGTTTAAAGGTGAAAACATGCGTTCAAATGGCGGCTGCATTTTACGAAGATCATGACTGTGAGCGCCCTCGTCCAAATATTTATCTGAGTGCATATGAACATACACAACGATGTACATGTGTATGTACATGTGTATATGCATATTGTGCAAGGTGCAGAGGCTCACCGAATATTTCTCAACGTTGAGATTTTGTTTCAAGCCGGATGCTCTCCTCAACCATGCGGTTGCATCATCACCTCGATTAAGGAGCCTTCCGGCCGCGGTCTCTTTAATCGTTTTTCGGTCCAAGTACAAAGAACAAGATTCCATCGCCGCTTCTTGGAAGATCTAGGCCTTCAATCGCACTCTCAGGATGACAGACGTGCATAAGTACATACAGTACTGTACATAAAGTACTGTACATACTTTCCTCATGCACGTGTGTATATGGGATACATTTCAATGTTGCATTTGAAGAATGCAGGGTGACAAATGTTTCAAACGTCGTATGCCACTCTGACACCAAGTTTGGTTATCGACAGCACAGGCACAGGCAAAGCGCCGTGAGTTTCAAGGTAGAAGGAATAATCCTGTTCCTCGTGTGTGCCCTATGAACGGGCTCTCGGGCTTCCTAGTAGACGCGCTCTGGATTCCGGCAAGGCGAAGCTCATGCATGTCACGGCATCCGGCCCTTTTTGCGAGCGTTGGGGATTCCTTCTTTGTTTTGTGGCACGTATGATGTCTTGATTTCCTGTGGCGCGGTGTTTGTAGTCTCGAACTTGCTCATTAGTATCGCTCCATCGATGGTAGCAGGTATAATCCAGTCTGAGAAGCAGCTGATCATGGACTGGAGCAAACAGTCGAGAGAAGACATTGGCCCGGAAAGGGCTTGTTTTTCCGAGGCAATCTGACCAAGCCAAGGGATCTTGAGGCATGCCGTTGGTCGTCACTCTAGTAATCCCAACAATTGCCCACCGAAACCCTGATTAATCTCAAGGTCTGTTTGCCTCTGTTTGCCTCTGTTGACCCCAAGTGATTCGAGACAGAGATAGCTGTTGTGGCAGAATTGCTGATTCTCGACTGAATAGCGCATTCCGATCAATGAAAGGATTGAGAAAAAGACAAAGCAAGACGTGGTCATGCGATATTGACATTTCGTTCGTTGAGAGGTTGGATCTTGGTGGCAAGATAAGTCTCAATCGGAATGTGTACTGGAGTTGCAGCAATCCGTCGTCTTATCAAGTGCAAAGTTCACTGTAAGAGAGCATTCCGGCCACTCCTTCCCCTTGCACGAATTGCGTGATTGTTTTATCTTCTCTCCGCCCTGAATCTCAGGCTGTTATTAATCAACTTGGGAGACAAGATGCTGACCAGTCTTGGCAAAATTGACGGAAAAATTGACGGAAATATCTGGCATTGACATGTGAGTGGACGTTGGGAGTTTTGAATCAATAGCTGCGGCGCTGGTCCCTTCATTTGCGCGAGAATGTTTGTGAAGCCATGCCCGCGCCTGAGTTGTGCTTTACACATCATGCGACCGAACCGGACAGCTTTGTGAGCATATGACAGCCAAAAGTGGACGATTTGCATGTCTTTCTGATCAACATGCACGAGGCTGTTTATCCAGAAAAATCAGAGTCATGATCTGCTGCACGCTGATCTAACGTTTCTTCATAGCCGATGGAATCAATTCGACGAGAAGAAATCTGAAAAAGAAATCAAATCGGTACGAATATGGCCTTATTCGGCATGTTCAGGAGTCCGGCAGCAAAATGAGGCATTCATCTACGAACGATGAAAGAGTTGGCGGACCTGGATTTCGACAGACGCCTGGGGAGCCTGAGTGAATAATGGTGCACCCCATGACGTCGTTTTCGCAAGTCGGTAGCGAGGAACCTGATGGTTTCCCTATGATCATAACAAACGAACCCTGATAATCAGAAATGTAGAAATTGAACAGTATCCCGATAAGAGAATCAACGACAAAGTACGGATAAGCACGCGGGCAATCACAAGTCAGCCATTCGCTCAAGGCCATCCACCCGCCACCTCTAATCTGGACCCTGAAATCCACACTCCCCCTCGTCCCCGCCTCCCACCATCGTCCATCCCCAAATCGCAAAAGTAGCCACGAAACAAATGCCTCCCATACCGCCGCACGTCAACCCCCTCCCCCGCCTCATAACCTACTACCAAACGCACCACGACTCAGCGACCGGCAAACACATCTCCATCCTCCCGCTGCTCACCCAGCCGTCCATATCCGTCACCCACGTCATCCTCGCCGCCATCCACATCAACTCGGACCCCCACAACATCACCCTCAACGACCATGTCCCCGACCATCCGCGCTTTCAAACCCTCTGGGCCGAGTTGCGCATCCTGCAAGCCTCGGGCATCAAGGTCCTCGGCATGCTAGGCGGCGCCGCAAAAGGCACGTACGCTCGTCTCGACGGCGACGATAACCACCAGTTCGAGACGTACTACGCGCCGTTGCGACACCTCCTCCAGACGCGGAATCTAGATGGCATCGATCTCGACGTGGAGGAGGAGATGAGTCTCAGCGGCATCATCAGGCTGATTGATCGGCTGCGAGCAGACTTTGGGCCAAGCTTCATCATCACCATGGCCCCCGTGGCAATGGCCCTGTTGGACTCGACCAAGAACCTGAGCGGCTTTGACTACGAGGCGCTGGAGGTGATGCGCGGCAGGGAGATTGCCTGGTACAACACGCAGTTCTATTGCGGGTGGGGGGATCTCAGCAACACCTTCATGTACGATATGATGCTGCAAAAGGGCTGGAGTCCGGACAAGCTGGTCATTGGCGTCGTCACGAACCCTGCTAATGGCTCGGGTTTTGTGGCTTGGGATGTGCTGGCCTCTGTCTTGGGTTTCTTGAACCAGCGCCACCAGAATTTTGGAGGCGTCATGGGTTGGGAATACTTCAACAGCCTGCCTGGCGACGCGGATCAGCCTTGGCAATGGGCCAGCGACCTGTCTTTATTGCTGCGTTCACACTCGTTGGCAGCTCCCGGGCCAGTCTCACCTGTGCAGGAGACGCAACAGAATCTTCAACAGGAAATCGATCCTGATCCCGTGGATCCTCGTCCTCTCCAAGTTCCCGAAAGCTTCGATTACTACTCAGATGGGTGGGGTGGGGACTAGGCAAAACCAACAAAGGTCAAAACAACGGCTCGCAAACTGGCCATCATGTATCTCATCACTCCTGTGCCGCACCACGGCAGATATCATCACACATCACGAAGCCATTTCATGGCAACATAACGCACATCGAAGCAGATTGCTTGGTCTCAATAATGCAACACAAAGTATCTAGTATAAAGCCAGCAGTGTCTTCTCTGGACTACAATCTCACCCATCTAAGCATATCACAGACAATCTCAGAGCGACTTCCAAAAGAAAAAAAGAACAAATCTCCTTCTAGCATACATCACAACATCAACAAAGTCCACTTCATTCACAGGCCATCCAGGGCTGACACCTCGCCTGGACAGTGAAGTTGTTGAACTTGGGAAAGCTCCCCTGCACGGCAGCAATGATTGGGTCAAAGAAGCTCTTGCTGAAACGACCAGCTTCGCAGGTGGAGCATGGCGTTGCGAGAAACGCGTCGTAGTGTGTCTTGTACGACAAGCGACCAACTACATTGTTGGTCGCCACGTCAGTCGCCTCCAAATTGAAAGACTCGGGCATGACAACCCAGTTCGATGAGCTCTGGTTGCTACTGCTGCCTCCAGGAATGACAGGATTCTGATTAAACCACAAGCTGTTCAAGCCGACGTCGCGCAGAGCCTTGATAAGAAGAAGGGTCATGTGGGTGTCCTCATCAATTTGTATTCCGGAGCAGTCGATGGAGATGTTGTATCCAGGACCACGAGCTGCACCGCCAATGCAGCTTCCAGTGTTCTTATCCCAGACAAAAAGATTGATGAAAGCCTGCCAGGTGTTTTGCCAGTTGATGAACCGAGGATTGACAGCAGCTTGGACATCAAGTTGGCCTTGTTTTGGGTTTACGGTTGGAGCGGCTTGTCCAGAAGAGGTTGGAGTCAAAGTGATAGTCTTTGGAGGATTGGTATAGAATGTTGTCTTGGGGCTATCGGTCGAGGCAGTGACGGTGAAAGAGTGCGGCCCCATGTCCTTGGGCCGAGGGGGGGGGTTGTTCTTATGGTTGCAGACAAATGCCGAGCGGCAGACAGCATCGTGACTGACAGTCTTGTTGATTGCAGAACTGACTCGGCGATCATGATAAGCCCAACAGCTGAGAGTTTTCTTGCTGTCCTTGCTGGAAATGGCACTTCCAGCTTTGAAGCCGTCCGGAGTCCCATCTTCGATATAGGCAGTCCACACATCACCGTTTGGCATTGTTGCCGTGACGCCTTGACGATTCCAAGGGTAAGTTCCGTCCTTAAATGGGATTTGAACTGCCATCTCTGGAGCGTCTGGGAGCTCAGAAGCAAGCTCTGGCCACTTGATCTCGTTGTACCAGTTCATTTGACGCGAAGTGGACCAGTCTGGGTGTTCCTTATTGTCGCCAATGCCACAATCACAAAGAACAAGGTTTCCTTTGGGAGCAATTTCACCATTGACGGTGGACGTGAGGCCCACCATGGCCATGTACCCCAAGATGATTTTCGTGCCAGCCATGCTGTGCGATTGAGGCAAGATATTTCGGTGTTGGAAAAATGGACGTGAACTTTGTGGACCTGTGAAAAATGGCAGAGAAACTGAGATCGAACACAAGTTTTCACCAAAGCAGTAGTAGAAGAAGATGAGAGAACAGGATAGAGTTGCGATACGAGGAGTGCAGTCTTATTAGGAAAGCTGCCAGCTTCCTCTGGCAGCGAGATTTACTTACACGGAAGGAGCGCCCAGCTGTTGGCAGCTGCGACAGCTGTCAGGGCTGTACACTTGCTGAAGTATGATCCCATCACGGGGCTCATATACAGCCAATCAAGCGCGCGTGAGATGATATCGCGGAGCCAGAGAATTGAGGACATCTTTGTGCATGTTTTGACGCTGCGCGATCATCAATGGTGACTGAAGGTAGTTGATGCAAAATAAATATTTTGAAGCGCCAACCACTCTCGTCTGCACAATATTCGGACTCATATGCATGACTATTACCTTCCTCGGACATCTACTGATTCAAAATGGTCTGGTCAGAGTACCTAGATCCTGAATGCTTTTGTCATTTGAGTGAGTGTGACTGGGAAAAGTTGGAGGGGGTTTTATGTTACCTGCCTTGGAGCCACCCTGGACTCACAACCTGCCACGATCCGCATCCCACATCCCAAAGCTGCTGATACGACATCCACCGCTCCTGCAGCTGAGCGGCGAGCTTGACAATCCGTCGCCTGTCCTTAGAAAGCTTCGTTAGCCTCGATTTAAGTTTCGGCAGCCAGAAAATATGCTTCGCCGCATGTATTTGCCAAATTCCTTGCGCCAAGTGCGCGTGCGACGGACCACACAAGCTTGGACGGCTAGGGTTCGCTACGAATCATCATCCCAACCTTCTCGCATCGACCGCATCACTGCCAAATTGCCCACGCGATTCCAGAAATACACCAATGGACTTCGAAATGCACCGGTATCGCACGTCGTGTCTTTCTTGGTGCTCCATGAGCTGACTGCCATTGTGCCACTTTTCGCCCTCTTCGCCCTCTTTCACTACACCACTCTAGTCCCGGTGGCGTACATGACGTCGAATTTCGGCAGCTATGTACAGGCTGGCATTTCACGATTCGAGAGATATTTTAGCCGAAAGGGGTGGTTTGGCTTCGCCAGGGATGATGCCGAAAGAGACGAGACTGGTCAAGTGGACGCTATAGAAAAATGGCAAAGTGGAGAGCAAAAATATCGGATTCTGGTTGAAGTTGCACTGGCATACGCCGTCACCAAAGCATTACTGCCAATCCGCATTATTGCAAGCGTTTGGGCTACACCGTGGTTTGCGAGGGTGCTGCTACAGGCCAAAAAAATCCTAATACGCAAGACATAGCCACTGGCAGCATGTGGCAGAGATCTATTCAAATTTTCGGACATAATCTTTGTACATTTCCGTCAAAGCGAGCATACCGCTGTTTTGATCCTCTCTCGAGCGCTCGAAGGCTCCGCAGGCTTAGGGCTTCTCGTAGATCCAGTCGAATTGGGACTGCTTGTAGCTGACAACGTCGCCCTCCTTGAACCACAGGGCAATCTCCTTCTTGGCGTTCTCGACGGAGTCGGAACCGTGGCAAACGTTGCGGCCGACATCGATGGCGAAGTCGCCACGAATGGTACCAGGGGCGGAGGCAAGAGGGTTGGTAGCACCGAGAATGGCTGTGGTCGTCAGCAAGCCTTTTCCATTGTTTCAAAATTAGGATGGACTTACTGCGGCCAGTCTTGACAGCATCACGGCCCTCCCAGACCATGGCACAGATGGGACCAGACAGCATATCTGGCATTCGTTAGCAACCATTGAAGTACCCCGCAGAAAAGGAGCTCATACACTCAATCAGGCCATTGAAGAAGGGTTTCCCCTTGAGGTCGGCATCTGCGAGAAAGTCAGAACAGATCAAGGGGGTTGAATGTCGAATGGCACCAACAGTGGGCCTCCAGATGGGCTTTTCCAGGAGTGACGAGCTTAATGGCAGCAAGCTTGAAGCTGGTTTCGGTCAGCGTGACCGAGCTCGCCCAACAACTGTAAGCGAACAGGCTAGGGCCATTATTGTATTCTTACCCTCGGTTCTCGAAGCGGGAGATGATAGGGCCAATCAAGCCACGCTGCAAAAAACCTTGGGCGTCAGCTCGTGGTGGAAGAATTGAAGCAAATGAAACTCACCTGGACACCATCGGGCTTGATAGCAATGAAGCTATAAACGCTTAGTCAGAGCTGCAGTTGACTGAAGATTTTGGGAGGAAAGCTTTCACAGATCGAATCATCATGGCGGGGTCGATGGAGAGAAGACGACGCATAGTGGGATAAGGAGTGGCGCTCACGTTTGTTCGGCGGAAGACATTTTGTCTGGTAGTTTTGAACCCGATATCAATTCGAAAAAGTCTTCGGTCGTAAATTTGGCAGAAGACTTCGAGATGGCGATAGTAGGAGAAGAAGGAGATTTAGGGTTTTGGTGGGAGGAGAAGAGAAAGTAAATAGCTACAGCAGCCAATACAAAGCAGAGGGCGAGAATTGGTGGGGGCAGGGTTTCCACCGGCGGCCGCCTCCTCGACCTGTCTGGAGCGGGGTCCTCCTGAGATTCGTGGTGGGGTCTGGCCATGATGAATTGGTTGTTAGACTGAGCATTTGCATGCTAATCCAGTCCGACGGGTGACAAGGCGTGAAACCTGCAGCTGCTTGAGGCGGTGTGACTTTGCGAAGAGAATGACATTTGATAATGAAGATACCTGCCTGGGTAGGTAGGTACCTAGGTATATGTATGTACGTAGGCACAAACGGAACGGATCTCGGGACATTGAAAGCACACAGGGTGGAGACTGGTGCCAGCAAGCTGTCCACAACGGTTAGGGAAAACAAAAGATAATGCAAAAATGACCGCCGAAGCACGGCCACAGTGGCTCACATGCTCATCGCCAACGGCAATTGGCGCTGACACATAGCGCGCCGTTTAAGTTCTTGCCAGATCCATCAACTGGAGAAAGCGAAACAACGGCGGCATCGTGGCGGCGCGTGGGCTACATTTCTACCCTGGGACCCATTGGCCAGTGACAGTCCCAGAACCCACTTCCACGAGGTCTCCAAAGGGGGTCAGGTCGCCCTGTATGCTTCACTTTTTTACTGCGATTCTTCGTCAATATCAGGACCAGTGCACAAGTTTCGGGTCTTGCGTACGCCATCCGGTCTGAGTGGGCTTATCGAGGAATTGAGCCTGCTCCCATGTCGAAATCTTCGCTCTTGTAGTTGATTTTGTTCCACGTCGTTCGTTTTGTCGCCAGTGGCCTGGCTCCGTTTCCAACAATCATGTGGCCAACCTTTAGGTCGTCCAGCGGCTGGACTGGTCTGCTATGTGTCTGGACAGCCTTCATGCTCTTGTTAAACCAGCCAGCATGTGAGATCGATGATATACACAGCTCAAACTCTAGCTCTGGTGCTAATGCGCGATAGTATCTGTGAAAGAACACGACTTCAAGAAATGCGACCAATCGGGATTTTGCAAGCGAAATCGCGCTTACGCCGATGATGTTTCTGCTCAATCTTCAGTTTGGACCTCGCCGTACGATATCATACCCGAATCAGCCTCGTTCAAGGACGGGAAATGGCAAGCTATCATTGTCAAGACTGTCAACAACGGCGGGCGAGTCCGATTCCCCATCACAGTATCGTTGCTCAAAAGCGGCGTCGCGCGCATATCGATCGACGAAGAGAAACGGCAGAAGAAGGACATTGAGCTTCGACATAATAGCAAAGCCCGAAAGGAGCGATACAATGAAGCTGAAAATTGGGTCATCGTCGGTGGCTTGGATTTGGATAAGAATGCGCAGGTCGTCTTCCAAGACAAGTCTCGCGTCAACATCAAGTACGGCGGCGATGATGATTTCGAAATGGTCATTCACTTTTCTCCCTTTGAAGTTGACTTCAGACGTGATGAAGAAACACACATCAAATTCAACGACCGGGGTTTACTGAATATGGAGCACTGGCGCCCAAAGATTGAGAAAGAGGAGAAGAAGACCGAGGGAGAAGAGAGCAACAACGAGAAGGATGCCAAGATAGAGGGTGGCGAAGATGAGAGCACATGGTGGGATGAGTCGTTTGGGGGATCTACTGATTCGAAACCCCGCGGACCGGAAAGTATGGCAATGGATATTTCCTTCGTGGGATATGAGCAAGTGTTTGGGATCCCCGAGCACACTGGCCCCATCTCACTCCGACAGACTCGCGGCGGTGACGGCAACCACAACGAACCCTACCGATTGTACAACACAGACGTATTCGAATACTCTCTTGACAGCCCCATGACTCTGTATGGCGCGATACCCTTCATGCAGGCTCATCGCAAGGACTCTTCGGTCGGTGTGTTCTGGCTGAGCGCTGCTGAGACGTGGATCGATATCGTCAAGGAAAAAGACAGCAAGAATCCCCTCAGCCTTGGAAAGCGCTCCGAGAGCACGAAAACCCATTGGATATCTGAATCCGGCATCCTAGATGTCTTTGTCTTTCTTGGCCCAACTCCTAGGGATTTAACCGCGAAATACGGCGAGTTGACCGGATACACTGCTATGCCTCAAGAGTTCTCAATCGGATACCATCAGTGTAGATGGAATTACATCTCCGATGACGATGTCAAGGATGTCGATCGCCGGATGGACAAGCACAAAATTCCTTACGATGTCATCTGGCTCGATATCGAGTATACGGACGAGAAGAAGTACTTCACATGGGACCCGCACTCGTTTGCTGATCCCGTCGGCATGGGTCAACATCTCGACGCCCATGGTCGCAAGCTCGTGGTCATTATCGATCCTCACATCAAGAAAGTAGATGGCTATTCAGTTAGCACTGATCTGCTATCCAAAGACTTGGCAGTTCACAACAAGGACGATGAAACATACGAGGGCTGGTGTTGGCCTGGTTCATCCAACTGGGTGGACTGCTTCAACCCAAAGGCTATCGAGTGGTGGAAGAGCCTGTTCAGATACGACTACTTCAAGGGAACTCTGGAGAACACATTTCTCTGGAATGACATGAACGAACCGTCGGTTTTCAATGGTCCCGAGACGACAATGCCAAAAGACAATATCCACTTTGGCAAATGGGAGCATCGTGATATTCACAATTTGAATGGCCTGACATTCCACAATGCGTCTTGGGAAGCCATGGCGAGTCGCAAGAAGGGAGAGCGCCGCCGCCCCTTCATTCTGACGCGCTCTTTCTTTGCCGGCTCGCAGCGTCTCGGAGCCATGTGGACGGGCGATAACCAGGCTGATTGGGACCACCTTGCTGCCTCCATTCCGATGGTCCTGAATCAAGGAATCTCGGGCTTCCCTTTTGGCGGTGCCGATATCGGCGGCTTCTTTGGCAATCCCGACAAGGATTTGATGGCCAGATGGTATCAGGCTGGCGCTTTCTACCCCTTTATGCGTGCTCACGCTCACATTGACTCACGCCGTCGCGAACCCTACATGCTCGGTGAGCCGTTCACCGACATTCTGACCAAGGTTCTACGTCTACGCTATTCTCTTCTTCCGTCGTGGTACACCGCATTCTTCCACGCGAACCGAGATGGCAGCCCGGTTGTGCGACCCATGTTCTGGACTCACCCATCCGAGGAGAGCGGTTTCGCCGTTGACGACCAGCTATTCTTGGGATCAACAGGCCTCCTAGCCAAACCCATTGTTGAGAAGGACCGATTCTCCACCGAGATCTGGATCCCCGACGATGAGATCTACTTCGAATACGCGACGTATCAAGTGATGAGAACGCAAAAGGGCAAGAAGGTGACTGTTGACGCGGCCATTGATACGGTGCCTCTGCTCATGCGCGGCGGTCACATCTTCCCCCGGCGCGACATTCCTCGCCGATCGAGCGCGGCCATGCGATTCGACGACTATACCTTGGTCGTGACTGTTTCCAAGGGAGGCGTGGCTGAGGGCGAACTATACGCCGATGATGGCGACAGTTTCGATCACGAGCACGGGCAATACATATACCGCAAGTTTCAATTGGCTGACAACGTCTTAAAGTCCACTGATGCCGAGAACCGTAGCGCCAAGCCAATCAAGGCTGGCGATTGGCTCAAAGCCATGCACGAAGTGCGAATTGACCGGATCTTTGTCGTTGGCGCTCCTGCAAGCTTGGATCGAAAGGAGATACAGATTGAGTCGGAAGGACGGACATGGGGTGTCAAAGTGGACTATCACGCTGCCGAGAAAGGACGCGCCGCTTTTGCTGTCCTGGGCCGAGTTGGCGCCAGGGTTGGTGAGGACTGGAGCATCACGATTGCTTGAGTGCAACATCTTGGATGAAAGAGCGAAGCGCGTCATGCTAATGTGCATTGCCCTCCCTTGAGGCAATTCGTATTAAAAGAGGGGGGAAACAAGCGCAAATGTGTAAACACGGGTTGTGCGACTTTCTCTGCTGTCCATCGAAGAGAATTGGACACGTGTCTGCAATCTCTCGAGATTCAACAGACGTGGCGACTCTCCTTTACACAGATAGAGCATATACACAAGAGTCAACGTAGTGTCATATCATAAAAAAGCGAAAGTTTGGTTTCGATGCGCGTGACGCCTGACCTTGTGCAAAGTTGTCACACGGTCAGCGTGACAGGAAGCAACCGACACGTCAGCCCGTCATGATGTCATTCGGTCGGTATCTGTATCAGAAGTATTGGTTCTCGGCGGTGCAATCGCGAATGCTCACACATTGATCGACCTGGCATGGCACTTTACAGCGGATGCAGAGTCTTCAGACGTAGTCATTTGCTCAAGCATCCCCTGATGTTCACGACACGAACATGTCTGACACGTCTCAATCTCTTTCCAACCTTATTGTGCTCTCCTGTGTGTAATCATCCCTACACCATTGGTCCAATGTGGACATGGGGCAAGTTCCGTCGGCTGCAAGGTACGAGCCTCACGCGTCATGGCGGAGTCTAGAGCGAGACAAAAGCATTTGAACGAGGTCAGTTGGCTTCTAGGCGAGCCGCACTTGAGTAAGTGACGATGCGGCAAGACTTTAAACCTTTTTTTTTTATCCTGGTGTCCAGTTCTCGTATTTTCAAAGGAATGTCCTTGGCTCGGAAGAAAGGAAGAAAATGGAAAAGAAAGAAAGAAAGAAAGAAAGGAAAGGAAAGGAAGGCTAATTGAATAATTGGCTTACTTCTCAGTACATACAAACTGCATGCTGCAAAACTTTAAAGTCGCGAGTCCACTTTTTGGTTGAGATCCCCTTTCTTGCTTTCATATCTTCATTCCTCTTCAATTTGGTCCGCAATTCCGGCCATCTCAATTAATTAATTTGTGGCCGGTGGGTAGGGGACACGTTGGGACCATTCAGGGTCGGGGATAAGCTTGTGTGTATCATCTTGATCGAAAAAAGGCGTACGTAGTGCGCTGCACGACGGGGGACCAAGAGAGGGCTGACTCGTGTTTTTGGCAATGACAGTTATCGCAGGGGGGCACACAGTTTGCAGCATTCCGCATGTCCGAGCCCTCACGTCCACTGAGATGCACTTGACCTAGATATATTACACTCGAGATATAGCATCGATGGATGGGAGATCGGCTGGCGTTGACGACAAGCTCTCTCGGGGGGGCGGGATTGGCGCAGCATGAAACCCCCCCTACCTACTATACATACCTAGTATGTACCTACCTACCTACTAGGTACCTAGTACCTATTCAAATGCTGGCCGGCTCTCCCCCCCCTCCAACCCTACCTGGCCTGGCCGCCCAACAGCGGACACCCCAATAGACAGAGAGACTGGGACTGACACAAGCAAGGCCGGGCCGGGAGAGGGGTGCAGCGCAGAGAAGGAGCTGCCTGTGCGAGTCCAGATGTCACAGTTTAAGACTTCCCGGAAGGGGACTGGGTGGGGCGTCGAACGGGCCGCGTGGCCGCACAGTACGACAGGGGACGCCGGACCTCCTTGCCGTCCTAGGCTGCCAGGTCCTTTTGTGGCATTTTGTGGCATGTTGCCAAATGGGCCCCAACATGCATTGTTGCGTCAAAACTTTCCGCCATGGTGCGATTCGTTGCGTCGTGATAGGTTCGTGCGAAAAGAGAAGCTCTGGTTCGCGTCTGACGCGTGACCGACCCTGCTGGCATGTTGGGCGTTGAACACAGTCGGGTGACTGTAAAAAAAAATAAAATAAAAAAAATCGCGGGAACAAAAGTCTGCGGCCGGTCTTGACGTCACGCAGACGCTTTGACGAGATACGAAGTGCTATGGTGATGGAGGGGAATGCAGTGAGTGAGCTCTGCTGTGTGTCATGCCATCAGCGCGTACCGATAATGGCTGCTCCTTTCCGCCTAGGAACACAAGCCTTGCCGCCGCGGTGGCTGTTTGGCTGCCAGTAAGCTCGCAAGGTGCATGGCCGATGCTGCGTGGCGCTCAGGCCCCGGTATCTCTAAAACTGTCGTCAGTTTTGTCTCGCGGCCGAGCGACCTTGAGTTGGGCCGAGTCCTGCTGAGCGAATCGATAATGGCCAAAACTGCAATTCAGTTCAATGACACCCAGATGCTCGGCGGCCAACAAGAGTCTCCCCCCCCCCTTCCTTGGAGGGCGCATCCTGGTCGCCTCTCCACTATACAGATTGGATCTTGGCGATGCGTTATGAACCAGGCAATCCATAACATTCAATCTGTCTTCTCCACCTTGACCTGGGCCCGGTTAGTGCTGGCCGAATCCTCGGACCCACGAAGTGATGTGATTGATTCATGTGAAGAAGCGTTCAAAAGTATTAATAGGAGTACGGCGAACGGACCAGAGGCTAAGGAACGATAGCGATAGTGCTGGTGGTCTGTGAGGAGGTTATCGGCCATTCCAGCGCGCTTCCTTCTTGGTTCTTTTGTCTCTCAATATCGACCATATCCGCCCCTAGCTGCCTAGGCCTCCCGGCACCGCTGCTTCTTTCCCTGAAGCCCGCCTCGGATTCTAGGAGATCTAAGCAAGGCCCCGGCTCTTCCGCCCACCCCTTTGCGCCACTTTTTCTTTCCATGGGCGTGGCGTGGCTTCGCTTGGCTTGGTTATACACTCCACTCACCTTTCATGCACAACAGCGCTCGCCTTTTTAGTCACCCTCCTCGATCGGATCTCGATTTTCCTTTTATTTCTCTCGTGCCGTTTGTTGGCCAATTCACCATCAGACTGCTTGTCCATCCGAGCTGTTTGGCTATCTAGTCCGAGCTCGAGGCGTGCATATACCATAGAGCTCTCGGGCAGAGGAGCATTTCCTCGGTCCCCTTTCCCGGTTCTTTGTTTTCCTCTTATTGAACCCCCACTACCTTTTTTCATGTTTTGAGTTGCTTCTCGAGCTCTCTCTCTCTCTCTCCGTTCCGTCTTTTTTTGTCTTCTCACGCTGGTAATCGCCTTGCCGCTTTTCAAATCGCCAATTCTCGAGTCGCTCCCGTCATTTTTGACGCTTGGCGAAAAGAACTCTTCTTGGACCGTTCTCAACCACTTGCTGGCGGGTTGCTCCTCGAAGCGCACCACAGGCTCGCCGCTGAACAATTTGTGCCAACGAGGCTCGATCAAAGATCAATTAGGCTTGCCAACGGCCACTCCAGTTCAACGGAAGCCGTCGGCCTTCCATCCGTCAGACTTCTTCGTGTCCGATAAATACTTGCGACCTTATGAGAAATATGTCTTTACTGATCTAGAATCGGAGAGATCCAAACAACTTATTGTGTTCTCAAGATACAATTCAATTTTTGATTCAACTTTACCGGTATTCGTGAGCGCAGCCTCCAGTCACCATGTCGAACCTGGCGTCTCCGGAGGAGGGGCACGACTCTCACTCCCAGCTGCACCATCACCCTCGACCGCACCAAAACTCGATTGCGGACCCTTTTCCCGACTTGGACACCTCAGATCAACACTTGTATAACGATGATGAGAGGGAAGAACCGTCCTCCCCCTCAATGGACACTTTCGAGACCTTACATCACCGAGATTCGGCGGGAATCGAATTGACGGCCTTTACGTCTGCCAATCGTGTCGATGCTAGTCGACTCAACGATGATCTGGAGCTCCTCCGAGCCGAGAGGTTCATTTCTCACCAAGAGCACGAGGCCGCCGGTGATTTGCGAGCACAGTCCAAGACGCGTGTTCACAACGTGGAACCTGACGACGCATTCAATCCCGCCGTCGTCAAAGATGAGATTATCAAGAAGAAGAACGAAGATGCATCCTTGTACAAAGTTTGGCTCTTCCTCAAAAAGTTTCCTCGTTTTGTTCGATACACCGTCTATCTCTTCCCCGGTGCGGCCTTGCTCTTGATACCAGTACTTCTCGGCGCCTTGAGATACAACGACGGTAGCAATCTGGTCGGTGGACCGGGCGGCGTCCAGTTAATGTGGTTCGGTATCTGGCTCGAGATTGTATGGGCCTCATTGTGGGTGTCGCGCATGATCACGAGTTTGATGCCACGTCTGTTCCATGGCATTGCTCGTGTCATGGGATCAACGAATGCCAAGAAATGGCGAGATATTGGCTCTGAGCTGGAACTACACACGGCGCTCTTTCTTTGGTTTTTGGCCATTCTCATCTCGTTCCTGCCAACAACCAACGGCCATCGTGTCGGCACTCCTGAGAAAGGCGACACTGGAAATGACTGGGTGGACATCATGAACAAGATCATAATATCATTGTTTGTGCTCTTTACTCTCAACTTTGTCGAAAAAATTCTTATTCAGTGGATCGCCACTTCCTTCCACCAGCGGACGTACTCTACTCGCATCGAGAACAACAAAGGCGATGTAAGACAGCTTGTCCAACTGTACGAGTTTGCCAAAGGGCGACTTGAGGACACGGACAAGTTCTGGCAGGATCGCACGGGAGGGACTCGAACGGGCAGCGGAGCGCAAACGCCCATGGCCAACTTTCACCAAGGGGCTCGCCAAGTCCTGGGGAAGGTCGGACACGTTGCGAACAAGGTTGGCAATGACTTGATCGGCCGAAAGGTCACGACAAACATGCCCCGCAAGATAGTGTCAGAGTTGCTGCGAAGCACGTCCTCGGCGCACACACTCGCCCGTCTCATCTACCGCAGCCTGGTTAGGGAGGGTCGCGAGACGGTCTTCCCGGATGACTTGGAGCACGTCTTCGCCACCAAAGAGGAAATCGATGCGGCCTTTGGTGTCTTTGATAAGGACCTCAACGGGGACATCTCACTCGAGGAATTCGAGGCTGTTTGCAATGAAATCCATCTCGAGAAGAAGGCCATTGCCGCGTCACTCAAGGACTTAGACTCGGTCATTCAAAAGCTCGACAAGGTCTTTCTCTTCATTATCATTGTCATATCCATTATTGTTTTCGTGGCCATCTTCTCTAGTTCGACCGCTGCCGGCTTGGCATCCGCAAGTACATCCATTCTTGGTCTCGCATGGGTTCTCCAGGCTACTGCACAAGAATTCTTGCAGTCCATCATTTTCGTCTTCGTCAAGCACCCGTTCGACGTCGGCGATCGCGTCACTATTTACGGCTCTACCGGCGAAACCATGAAGGGAGACGATTACTACGTGACGGAAATCTCATTACTGTACACGGAGTTCAAGAAGCTTCAAGGACACATTGTGCAGGCACCCAATTCGATCCTCAACACTCTGTTCATTCTCAATCAACGACGATCCAACGGCATCTCCGACGTCGTGCCCCTCGAATTCAAGTTTGGCACCCCAATTTCGATGATTGAGGAGCTCAAGAGCCGAATGCTCGACTTCTGCATGGCCAACAAGCGTGACTATCATCCGACCATCATTGCGGAGATGACGGGCGTGGAAAAGGTTCGATCATGCACAATGAATATTATTTTTATCCACAAGACCAATTTTCAGAATGAGCTTCTCCGCCTCAACCGCCATAACAAATTCATCGCCGAACTAGCCTACCAGATGGAGAAGATTGGCATCCAAGGACCACTGCGCATCGATCCTGGTGGCAGCAAGGAGTTTCCTATGTATTACTCCGGAGCTCATCCTCCGCCATACAACTACGGCAGGGATCATATCCACGAGGATCCCACCGGCCATGCGCATGGCCCGAGGCCGAGCAACATGCCTCGGCACGGTAGTGTGCGGAGTGCTCGCTTCCCAGCTGTCAACGACGCAGCCATCGCAGGTTTTCAAGATGTCTTTGAGAATCGACGCGATCAGTCCCTCGCTCGGCGCATGGTATCTATCCGGGAAAAGCATATCGCCGAGAAGATGGAACCGGACACCGATGCCCCAGCCTCCTCCACGAGCGCTCTGGAGCCATCGCAGTCCACCGACACTCAATCTCGTTCGCGATTGTTCAACCGCTACCGGAGCGCATCCAGAACGATACGACGCCAAGGAACACGAGAAATGGTATAGAAACTGTATGAATCACGGTCCCTCACTACGACACAATAGATCTGATCATTGGGTAAAGGAATTTTCATGTGGATGATTTTTTTTCAACCCCGGATATAATGAAACTTTAGATGGAAGAATCCAGAGCAGTAATATTTGTATACATCGTGAAGAGAGATTTCTGTGATGTGAACAGACTCTGAGTGAACAGTTCTTGTCTGAAATGAAAATACCAATACTTACTTGTTCGAGAGCAAGTTTCCGTCCCTTGCGTCATCATGCTCCGGGCTTCACACAATAGGGAGTGAAAGCGTCGCTGTACCAAATACATCCTCCGTCGAGGGAACCAAGCGTTGGGCCTGACCGGAGATTGCTGCCTGGAAATGTATCTGGACGAATGACGAAACCACCCCGATTAATCATGACTTCTTCTCGAGTGTCTACTCAGAGGTGTGAATACTTTTACATCTTCCATTTTATTTTACCAGTCACAAATGCAAATTCAGCCGGAGCAAACTTTAGATGCGCACGTGACAGCGCGTCACACGCATAGTGCGCTAGCCAGGTACAGCGTGGCTTTAGTCTACGCGAAGCAGAAGAGGGATTCCAAATTTTTAGGAGAAGGAAAAGAAAGTAAGCCATGCTTGCCAGTATTCAAGAATGATGCGGGCGTCATCGTCCTCGGAAGCAAAAAAGACTGCGTTGGAAGCCTTCAGTCAACCGCAGGACAGCCAGGCCATCCTCGATGCCTTGAGGGCGGAATTCGGGGTCGGATCGGTACGTACCTGCGGCTCGACGCGTCGGATTCCTGCAACTGACAAGACCGCAGCTTGCCAGCTGGCCACCAACGATTGACTTCAAGGTAAACCAACGGCCCGGTTTTCAATCCTCAAAATGATGTGCAAGTTGGAGAAGCCAAGCTCATGTTTTGCAGAAGCCTAGTTTTCCCGCCCACGCACCGGAAACTAGGTCGCTTCAGGTATGCTGCCCCGTCTGTCGCCGCGGCAAGGATTCAATTGACAACTGTGGTCATTTTTCTGGGGAAAAAGCAAGCAAGTGACGCAGAACGCGACGCAACCCCAAGAGGGATTGCGGCGAAAATAACTTTTCGGACTTTACATGCGATAGATGACGGCAATACTACCAACACTGCTCCTTCTGAGCATAGTCGCCCCCATGATATCGCAAACGATGTCGACGCGCGACTGAATTATGCTTCTAAAAGACCGCCTCCCGTCATCGACAAGAAGCCCGCGCCACCGTCTGGACTGGGGCACCGCCAGCCCGTGAGGAGAATGGATGCTTCTCAGCAAACCCCGACCCAGCTCAATGAAGATCGGGACTACACAAGGTTCTGTGGACCAACTCCAACAAGTCCAGCCGACAACTTCACGCAGGCGTCGACGAACGAAGAGCCACGGCTTATGAACGCAGATGACACAGGCGCGGTAGATTTTGGACACCTCAGCGAGCTTGCGCGACCATCATCACAGGTTTCTGAAGATAGGGGCTTCGACAATACAAGAGGGGAATGGAGGCAGCCAGATGACACGTCACAGCTGGCTTTGAATCCGGTCACCACGCCCTACAAGGCGCACGGCCTTGCCCCGGTAACGCCGGCGCTGCCCAAGAACCCGTTTGATGCCAAGAATGATGGCGCTGTTCCGTTTGGGGGAACGCAGCTCTTTGGACAGACGCAGATGCCGTCTTCAGCAGTCAAGCTCGCAGATCCAACTTCATCTCGGCCTTCTCCAAACATGCTTCTCAATTCCAATCCAACGAATATCATAGAGACGTCACCACTAAAGAATCGCGCCAACGTGTCGTCTCCGACCGAAATCCAGACCTCAAGTCCGGCAGTGAATCATGAAATACCGGCGACTGTGCTGAGAGATAATATTCTCTTCGTCAATGATGCAGAGAAGACACCCGTACCATGTCGATCCCAGAAAGACGACCGAATACCGGAATCGCCCACGGAACAAACACCTAGGCCATCTTCTGGCAACTACAAACCCATGGCTCACTATGTGCCGATGAAGCAGTCACAGGAGCGAAAGCTGTCAAATGGAGAGACCGTATCAATCTGCCAAGTCCCTGAATTAAATCTCGGCGACCAAGAGGACGATGACGACACATTGAGAGAGCTGGAACGGCGCAAACTTGTGCAGAAAAGACGACAGATGGCAGCAGAGGAGATGGGCAAAGTCAGCTTCGTGCGGTCCAGGCGGCGAATCTCCGATGAAAGACCCGAAGCGAAGCAGCGCCGGGCTGATAGCGCCGCGAATGAAGGTGAAACTCGAGGTATCAATGGCCGAGGAGGGCAAAGTCAACCGTTGGAACGGAACTCGCAAAAGATGGTCTCGGTCGACTCACCGTCTGTGCAATCCACGAAGGCCACTTCTGAAGAAACAAGTGATGTTCAAGGTCATATACTCGAAAACGATGCCTTGGTGAATGCGGATGGCGAGCAAGAGCCTGCCGATGAAGAAATGATACCTGCTACGAGTCCAGTGCGATCTTCGTCTGCGGCACATCAGCGGGAAGCTCAGTCTGCATCTGAGCCCGAGCTGCCTACGCTCAAGATTGACGAGGTCAGGCTCGACCATACGCTGGATGGCTCGGAGAGTCCTTCACTTCCCTCTGTGAGGCGAACCAATCGACGGACGTATGGGAGAAGAGCATACGGGGCGAAACGAACTCGCTTAGCTGTCGTCTCCTCCGCGGAGGCAGAAAACGAACCTGACGCTCCCAGGGTGCGATCAGAGGCTGTTGAATCCCTCAGCGTGACGACAGGGAATGCTGCGATATTCGAAACTGTCGTTGAAGACAACGGTGCACTGGGAAGCTCTCTTGATGAATCTCCGGTACGGAAGAAGACCAGATCCAGGCGGGCGAAGTCAAAGGTGCAATCTCCTGGCGTGACGGCTGCACGTACCGAGAGCCCCGAAACCATGGCCAAGGCCGACGAGGCTCCAAGAAGCTCTCATGGTGAACCGCCAGTTCAAAAAGGCACCAGAGCCAGACCGGCTGAGCCGCGGTCAACGCGTGTCAATCAATTGGCATCGGGTCCATCTTCCAGCTTGACAAATTTGTCAGAATCGCCCGCCCCGTTGTCAGCAACGACACCACTTGGCTCGCAGCAGTTGGAACAAGCAGACCCAAGTAAGGTGGACTCTCAGGGCGATAGCGTGCGTGCTCTGCGGAAGCGCAGTCGGAATGCTGCAGGATTCAATGAGTCGCCTGATCCCGTGAGCAAGGCTATAAGATTATCACGGCGATGCTCCCAAATCAGTTTGGGTTCGACAGATGAGCTGCGTCGATCACCGTCATTAACAGCATTCGACAAGGATGCCATCTGCTCCACGTCGGGGCGGTTGCTTCGTACGAGCCTCGATTCCACGTCTAAAAGTCGACGTCTCTTTGACGATATGGTGTTTGCGTTGACGTTTTCAGACCAGAAGATGTCGCGAACGAAATTGGAGGCTCGGATTACTCAGGCAGGCGGAAGCATTGTGCACGAGGGATTCCAAGAACTGTTCGAGCCATCACCTGTCATGCAGTCGAGCACCGCCAATACGACGTTTAACGAAGGCGATAGCATGCTCACGCTGACCAAGGCCAGGTCCCAGTGCGGCTTCGCGGCCGTCATTGCTGATTCGCATTCGCGGAAGGCCAAGTACATGCAGGCGCTGGCGCTCGGTCTGCCATGTCTAGCTCCGCAATGGATTGACATGTGCCTGAAAAGGGGAGAGGTGGTGGACTGGATGCCGTACCTGCTTTGCGCAGGGGCATCCATGGCGCTTGGGAACGCGATTCGGTCGCGTGCGCTGCTCCCGTATCCAGCCTCGGAGGCGAAGCTCCGCGAGGTTCTCGAGATGCGTGGAAAGCTGCTGCAGGGCGAAAGGCTTCTCATCGTCATGGACCACAGACGCAACGAGACAAAGCAGCACTACCTCTTCCTGGCACTGGCATTGGCTCCGTCCACCACGGTCAGGGTTTCGACGGTCCAACAAGCCGGCGAGGCGGTCCGTCAGGCGGAGCAGAGCGGTCAGGCATTCCGATGGATCTACGTAGACAACTCACCGGGCAAGATGAAGGCGGTGCTGGCCGCGGCGCAAGTGACGGACAAGAAGAGACGAAGGCCGACGGCTCCGGAGTCGATGATTGGGCAGAATCTGCGCATGTTGACGGACGAGCGGGTGATACAGAGTCTGATATTGGGGCGCATGGTGGAACCTGGGGAGACGGATTAAACACTTCCAACCACTTGATTTTCATATTATTCCAAAGACAATACGGCTCATTTCTATCCTGGGCGGGGGCATTTCAAGTTGAAGCATGTGCTCTGTCTGTGTCTCTACTTTGAAATAGAAAGAAAACACATGTATTCAACGAGTCATGAATTCCTTTTTGAAATCATCACCGAAGATTCCGAGCAGAATTGAAAGGAACAAAAAAAAAACAAGTCAGAATCAGAATGCTGCTTTGAAATACGATTCCAAACCTGCCATGCACCAATCCGGTCCATGCCACTTCCCGCAACCCGGATGCCAGAGACGACTCTCGCCTTTTGTCGCGCCGACCCAGAAAAGTACGTACTTTGTGGCGGAAAGCGAACCGACGTCCCGGGGAAGGGAAACCCCCCAACGCCTTCTTTCTTCCCCCGCAAAATTGCCGACCGTTTGATGAACCAGAGGGGTTGCTCCGCCACGGTCTACCGGGCGGGCACTTGTTTGTACAGCCTGGGCACCACGTACATGTAAACGCCGTCGCATAATGCTGCCCTTTTTGCCCAGACAAGTAAGTCGGGGTGCTCGGGCAGCAAAGCTGACGACGACCTTGGTTGTAGTACCGTTACATGCGCATCGCAGCACACACCAGGTTTTTTTTTCTTTGATGAGGCTGTGTAGGAAGGGGAGGTGCGTCGTCATCTGGTGGACTAGTTCGCTTGGCTTTGGCGCCTCCTTCCTTTGGTCTTGGCTTTTTCTGGTGAACCGGGTGAGGCTGGGCGTCGTCGGAAATGGGCTCTTGTCCGGACTACGGAGATTTCGGCGTATCGTGCCTTCTCCGTGTGTGTGTGTGCGCGCGCAAGGGGGTGGGATTTGGACTACTTTTGTGGCAGTGTGTGTTTGTGGTGGTTCGTCTGTGTGTGTGTGTGTGTGTGCTTTCTGGGTGAAGTTGTGCGAGAAACCAGATTGCTTGGTAAGAACCTGCCTCCCTACTAGGTAGGTACGTGGGTATGAAATTACTAGGTCAGGAGATTGAAGGTAGTAGGTAGTAGGTTCCTGGCAGGTATATCTGTATATATGTGCTCTTTCCTTTCCTTTCCGTTGGAATAAGATGGCTCGGGAAGGCGGGCAAGTGGCAGAGCTTCTGCTACCTTTTGCGAAATCTTGTTTTCCTCTCGTGTGTGAATCATAGGAGTAGTGGTAGTTTATATTCTTTGCGCATATCACACACATCTTTTAGACTGACTAGGTATAACCCTTTCGTCTTTGTCGTCTACGGGCCATACCTAGAAACAGTCAGGTTTGGGCTCGCAGCATGGCCGTGGGCGCCTTCGTCGAGCCGCTCGTCGTGGTGACGCTGCTTTTTGGCGGCGCTTGGATCAACAGAAACACAGACGACTACGATGCCTCTTTGCAACAAAGCTGGACGGCATGGGCGCGCGTGGACGGGAATTCGAAGAAGAGCGATGAGCTTGACGACAGGGACAGGCGGCGAGCATCCCAAGAAAGCGTCATTTCTGCCGATTTTGCCCGCGGCCGCCCTTCGTCCCTGTACGAACGGCCACCGGTGCGTCTGAGGACGCTCCGCCTTCTGGGCCATCAGATGACCATCACGACACCAGATACCGTCATCTTCAAGGATCGCGTACTGAGCCGCGTCTTGCGCAAATTTCCCTTTCTCGTCGAGGCCTGGTACTGGGCGCTTATATACTGGGTAAGGAATTAGAGAACGGCGAGGGGATGGCGACATGAAGCTGAACAATGTCTCCCAGATCTACCAAATGGGACGCGCCGTGACAGCCTTGACCCTCGTCGAAGGAACTGCCGACACTGCTCGGCGACACGCGCTGCAAGTCATACATCTCGAGCAGAGGCTGCGCATATTTTGGGAACTCCCGATTCAGGCCTTTTTCCTGCGTCGTCCGACGCTGATGCTCTGGATCAATCGGACGTACTCTTTTATTCATATCCCCGGCACGATTTTCTTCCTCGTCGCCTTATTTTACTGCACGACGACGCGGAGACGCAGGGTGGCTGCTGCTGCTTCTACTGCTGCTGCTTCGGGCGACAACATTGGCGGCGGGCCAGCCCTTTACGAGGCGAGACGCCGGACCATGGCCATGTGCAACCTAATTGCTTTCGTCGTCTTTACGATATGGCCGTGCATGCCGCCAAGACTGTTGAGCGATCCGGACCATCATGGAGAGGGCATCGACGAGGCCACCAGCTATGCCTTTGTCGACACAGTTCATGGCGCTGAAGGAGAAAGCAGCGTCTGGACGACCAACAGATTCTGTAACCAGTACGGTGCGTACCCTGCGGCCCATGCTCTGCTGCTGTGACTCTCTTTTTTTTTTCTCTCTTCGATGTCACTCCTCATTTTTCCCTCTTGAAGATAAAGTCCTCGAAGGCGCACAAGCTTGCTGACGACGAGACACAGCCGCTATGCCGTCTCTGCACTTTGGCTACTCACTGCTGATCGGATTGACCGTGGCCACATTTCCCATGCCCGGCGTCCGCCCTACCTCGTGGCGGCGTATTTCTGTCGCGGCGCTCGGCATGTCATACCCGGTCCTGATACTTATGGCTATCGTTGCCACCGCCAACCACTTCATTCTGGATGCCGTGGCGGGCGCGCTGGTGTGCGGTGCCGCCTGGAACGCCAACGCGGTCTTGCTGAATCTGAGCGCGGCGGAAGACTACTTTCTCTGGATGCTGCGTATTCACAAGCCAGAGAGCTTTGAGACAGTCGAGATCATGATGGAGCGTGAGATGAAGGAGGGAGAAATGAGTTTAGTCTGAAGGATGGAGTTGGGATGAGTTTTTTCGGATACCCACTGCTTTCTATAGATACCTAGCAATGCACCCTGCCCTTAGGTCTGGTGCGCATTAGATGAATAGTGTCGAATCGAGACATTTAGGCACATCAGAATGATTCGGTTGGGGTTATTCCTGATTGATCGGTATCTGTATACCACACCACGGATTCCAAAGGACGGAATATGAAGCTGTCGATGCGGCGACGACGTCACCCGGCCTAGCTGATTGGGCAAAAAACGAAGTGGGTACATGCACCTCGTGCGGCGGTCAGTCGGCAGTGCCCGCCACAGTACGGAGTGGAGCTCCCGATGTCGAAGCCCTGTTCTACTGGCATCTTTGCCCCTCACCTCCATGACCGCGTGGCACTCCGTCATCATTCGATGTGTGGGATTCCGTCCAGAACAGTTCCATTTCCATTGCTAGGAAAGTAAACCTACAGAGATCTAACAACTTTTTCTTTTTTGAGCGGGACTGCCTCGCAGACTGCCGAGAACGGCCTTGGCCTCTGCATCGCCGCCGTCTGGAAAACCACCATGACGATAACTCAGCGAACGCCACCGTCCTTTGATACTCCAGCGCCCTCGACATCGCCCTCGGCGAGCTTCTACGCCATGAGCGACGATGAGGAAGGTGAATACAACACCGTCACGCACACGGAGACGGGAAGGGGCGTCAAACTGCTATTCTGCAAGAGCAAGGTATGTCCTTCAGTTCATCATGGACGAAATCCATCGATTCCTCCAATGCACAGCATTCCTTCTGATCACCACGTATAGGTCTATGTGCACCCGACGCCGTCCGCAAAGGACAATATACCAGGCTACATAGCTCTTCTCCAACAGAAGCCGGCGGCGACTGGCCGTCCCACATCCACATCCTCATCCTCAAACTCGCACGACTCAAACTCGCCAGCCTCGGCAGACCTGTTGCTCGCATGGGTCCCGGAATCGGCGCTGGGCGACTCGGCCAGCATCTACGTCAAGGTTGATCTCTGCGATGGCGACTCGCCACCGCGGCAGTCCTATCTCGTCCCGCCTCCGCCTACCGTGACGGCGCGAAGCGGATCGGTCGGGGGTTACGCCTTTGCCGTGCCGCTCAGCGCCGTCTATTCCCTTCTTGTGCGGCCGCCGAGCCACGGATGGTGGTATGGGTCCATCATCATCAACTCTCGCTCTGGCGATTGCTTCCCAGCCCTATTCTTTCACGACAACGAGTGCCAGAGCACCTCTTTGCAGAAGAAGAAGCTGGCCCGGGACAGCTTCGACCCCTTCGGCGAGGCTGGCCAGATGTTTTGGGGCGCCGACGAGGTGCTGCGCTGGCTCAAGAGATATATCAAGATGGAGAGGTCCGCGGCCGAGCCCAACATGTACCTTATCGAGCCGAGCAAGGAGGACCTGGAAGGGTTTGGGGGCAAGAAATCCCCTTCGACCAAGGATAGGACAAAGAGCGACAATGAGAGCAATCGCGCAGGCGGGAGCGGCAGCGGAGGCGCAGGACCGGATCCATTTGTCAAGTTTGTCAAGGACACGGGCTGGAACATCATGAACCAATTCAGCAAGGTCACCACGCTCACTAGGCGGGCAGCGCAGGACTTGGCAGAAAACAGCAACCTGCCGCCGCAGGTCAAGCGGCTGCTCCAAAACCCCGAGGTGCAGACGCTACAGGGCGAGTTTGACAGCGCAAGAATTTACCTCGCCCGGTGGGCCATGGGCATCGCCGAGCAGAGCGAGCGGGATCGTCGGATCCGCACCTGGACGGCCAGGGACGTCGTCGACCTCGAGGACACGGATGTTGGCGAATTTGAGGTGCTCGACGGGGCCGGGTCCTTGTCGCTCGAGGAGAGGCGCCGCCCGGTGTCGATGGCCGAGTGGGAGACCTTTTTCGATGCCGAGACGGGCCGGCTGGCCCTGACGGTGGACGAGGTCAAGGAGCGCATCTTCCACGGCGGGCTGAACCCCGAGGACGGCGTGCGCAAGGAGGCCTGGCTGTTTCTCCTCGGCGTGTACGAGTGGTACGGTACTGCGGACGAGCGCAAGGCGCAGATCGCTTCGCTGCGCGACCAGTACTATCGCCTGAAACACTCTTGGTGGGAGCGGCTCGAGGGCGACGGCGGCCAAGGGGAGACGGGCGAATGGTGGCGAGAGCAAAAGGGACGAATCGGTAAGTATACATGTCTTTTCTCAGGCGAGAGACGTGCTGACGCGATGCCCGTGCAGAAAAGGACGTCCACCGAACCGACCGGCATGTGCCTATATTCTCGGGCGAGGACACGCCTCACCCGGATCCCAACTCGCCCTTTGCCGAGGTCGGCACCAACGTGCACCTGGAGCAGATGAAGGAGATGCTCCTCACCTACAACGAGTACAACAAAGACCTCGGATACGTGCAGGGCATGTCTGATCTGCTGGCGCCCATCTACGCCGTCGTCCAGGACGACGCCATTGCCTTTTGGGGATTTGAGAAGTTCATGGAGCGCATGGAGCGCAACTTTCTGCGCGACCAGTCGGGCATGCGCGGCCAGCTACTGGCGCTGGACCACCTCGTCAGCTTCATGGACCCCAAGCTGTGGCATCACCTCCAGTCGGCCGACAGCACCAACTTTTTCTTCTTCTTCCGCATGATTCTCGTCTGGTACAAGCGCGAGTTTTCCTGGCTTGATGTCTTGAGGCTGTGGGAGGGCCTGTGGACCGACTACCTGAGCGCCGAGTTTCACGTCTTTGTCGCGTTGGCGATTCTGGAGAAGCATCGCGACGTCATCATGGGCCATCTCAAGGCTTTTGACGAGGTGCTCAAATACGGTACGTCACACGCACACGCACACGCTTACACGTACATCTACTGTCACGTACATGAATATGTACATACAAATCTTCCATACTGATGTGATGTGCCACCCCTCCGCAGTCAATGAACTCTCAAACACCATGGACCTCGAGTCGACCCTCATCCGGGCCGAGGCGCTCTTTCGCAAATTCCAGCGGTTGGTGGAAGCGGTTGACAAAAAGGACAACTTTCCCGCCCCGGCGAGAGAAGCATCCTCTTCAGCTGAGGCAGAGACACCGGACAAGACAGGCAAAGGCAAGGCCAGGGACACAGCTTCGTCGTCGCCGTCGTCGCCACCACGGGACGAGAGAATCATCTCGCCCGAGCTGAGGAGATTGCTGAGCAGAAAGGTTCAAGTGCTGCCGCGCAAGACGGTGGCGCAAAAGGGGGACGGTATGCCGGGCGAGGAAAAGGGAACTTTGACATGATGTTTCACCGTTGTATTTTTCTCCTTTTCTTTTTTTTTTTCTCGTTTATCTCATACGACGACGGTATTAATGACGGTGGGCAAACATCCCGTGGCGCGGCGTCTTCCTTGTAAAAGAATCAAAATAACTCCATTTCGTGCCCAGACATGCCTCCGTCTAGTCCAGCCCAATGTTACCCGAAAAGTCCCACGTTTCCTCACGCCAAACAACGTAAATCATATCCTCTTTGCCAATTTTCGTCCCAAATCATCTATACGACCTCGGCGCACCGTACTGTCGACCGCGATCCTCATAGCCACCACCACCACCTCCTCCTCCTCCAGGAGGAGGAGGCTGGAACTGGCCGCCGCCCTGCGCAGGACTCGGAGTCTGCCTGCCCGGCCCCCAGAGTCTCTGCTTCAACCTGTCCTGCGCCGAAGAAGCGCCTCCAGCCGTGCCCAAAGCCCCCTGATGACTACCCGCCCTCTGACTCGGCAGCGGCCTCGCCAACCTCATCGGCTGCTGATCTTGCGGTGCAGAAACCGCAGCAGCTGCAGCTGCAGCATTACTCTCCCACAAACTGCTCAATCCACCTCCTCCCCCACTACCACCACCAGAAGTAGCTGGTCTGGGCGAGACGGCGGCAGCGCCAGCACCGTACCGCGAGCCGACTGCGCCCCCTCCCGCCGTCGTGGGGAGATACATGGGTTGAAGCTGGGGTTGTGGTGCCTTGGGATCGGGCGGGAGCCACGAGGGCAACGGGCGGCCTTTGTCGAGGTAGTACGCTCGGAGGACGCGGCAGACGTGCGTGTCGTCTTCGGTGTCGCCGTCGTTTTCGGAAGATAGGAGCGACGAGATTTGGGAGGTGGTGCGTGTGAGGATTGACGAGTACCAGGATGTCATTTTTTTTGGGAGGTGGTGGTGAAACAAAGATGATGGTGGTGGTGGACTTGAGGTCGGGTGGTTGAAGCGGGATTGGGGACGTGGGTAGGTGGGTATCTTGGAGGTTTGGTGGGGGAGGGGATTGGCTACCTTGAAACTACAGTATCTCCGCGTTAATGGTACATGCATCTTTCTTTTTCTTTTCTTCTTCTTTCTTCCCATCCACGCACAATAATGTAGTTTTTTTTCTATAACTTGACTGTTTTGATAAAGAGGAGAAGAAAAAATAAATGGTATTTGACAGAACTGCATTTAGACCTTTGACGCATCCAGCCTCTGGTGCGGATTGGCATGAGTTTGTGCTGCCTTTATGCCCGCCTTTAGCTATGGTTGCATAATTTTATACGACACACACGCACACACACACATACATGCATACACATATATACATGTGTGTGTTTGTATGTGTGTATGTATATATGTATGTATGTATGTATGTATGTATGTATGTATGTATGTATGTATGTATATACTCTACATGCGTCTCTGCCACGTAAGGTTGATTCAGCATCACATCGCGAAAATCTGCTTGTCCTGGCGCACACGTGCACGTCAAAATGTAAAGTACGTTTCGTCTTTCATTCCCTTTGAATCAGAGAAATATGTCTCATAGACAAGATGAATGCATCAAACAAGATGGGAAGCATCAAACATGAAAACGCCAACCTTGTCCATCCCACTCCACCAGAATGCTCGCCACTACCACGACAAATCGTTGGTCAGCGTCAGCTTCTCCCTCTTCTCCTCTTTGCGCTTCTTGTTCTCCACCTTCACCGCCTGGGCACGCTTGCGCTTCGCACCAATCTTGCCCTCGTCAGCGTCCTCATCCTCGTCCTCGTCCTCACTCTCCAGCCAGTCTTCTAGCTCGTCCTCGCTCTCATCAATGTCCGACACGTACTGGACCTGCTCCTCGTCGTCCTCGGCCTCGCCGTCCAACAAGACACCGTCGTCGAGGTCCTCGTCACGGATGCCCTGTCCCTCCTTCTCCATGGCGTTGAGCACCTTTTTCCAAATCTCCTCGCTCACGTTGAGCGGCTGGTCGCCGTACGCGCCCTGCCTCAGACGGTCCACCAGCTCGCGCTCAATCGTTCGCTCCAGCTTGGCCGCCGCCTCGGCCTTGCGTTCCCTCGCCTGTTCGCGGTGCTTGATCTTGGGCGCCAGCTTGGGCACCAGCTTCTCTCCCAGGCGCTCCTCCTCGGCGGCAATCCGCCTCGTCCGGATTTGCACCTGCGTCAGCCGCGTCAGGCGCTGCTTGCACTTGTGGATGAGGAACTTGGGCCAGTAGATGAGCCGCTGGTCGATCTGTTCCAGCGCCTGGCTGTAGTTTGTGGACAGCTTGATCTTCTCCCACATCTTGGACGGCAGGTGTGCGCGCTCCACCGTCTTCATGTACAGGTACAGCGTCTGCTTGGTCGGGTGCTGCCGGACCGTGGCGTATCGCGAGTTGGCCAGAGGACATGATTGTCGGTTGCAGAGGCCGGTGACGTTGTACTCATTGCGGCAAAAGTTTTGTTTCTTTTCCGTTCTGCAAAACCAGTCAGTCCATCAATACTTGTTCTCCCTTGGACGTCGACAACGTCAAGCTCAATAAAGAAACGAAGAAGAAAGAGAAAAAGAATCTATCGATTTGTCAATCGGGACGTACTTTAATTTGAACGAGCAAAACTGCTGGTTGATAATCTGCCATATAATTTCATCCGACGCCATCTTGGCAGCCTCGTCGTTTTCCGACGCCCTCTTTCCGTGACGCGAGAGCAGATAGAAAAAAAAAAGACTCCCCCCCAAATTTGTTAGGTGAAGGAATACACAATACTGCCAAAAAGTTGCAATTGCAAATGAAAGGGAAAAAAAAAAGCTTGGTGGGGCAGCCATGTCCTCAAATACAACCAATTAGCAAAGTCCGCTTCCCAACCTTTCTTTACTTTTTTTAAACCGCCGCAACAGCTGCCCAGCCCCTGTCTCAGACCCGGCCCCGGAAAAAGACAAGTCCGTCACACTGCGTCAAGTCCGTCGTCAGCTCCCCGAAACATCAACAACCAAGCGCTCACCCCCCGAGCAGCTCTGAGCATCCGACAGTTTATTCCAACCCTTCTTCTCCAAATAGCATTCATCAGACCCGATCAAAACGCAAAATCTTTTGAAATCCCTCTCCCCGCCGTACCCGGTGGTCCGCCCACCATGCCGACCGCCGGCCTCAAGACCATCATCGCCCTCTCCTTCGTCCTCGCCGTCGGCTTCCTCCTCGTCATCCTATCATGCGCCCTGTTCTCGTCGTATTTTCCCCTCCTCGTCGTGGGCACCTACGTCATTGCTCCGCTGCCAAACTGGATCTGCAGCCGCTGCGCGAATCCCGATGACTTTGTCGAGAGTTCGGGCGCCGGCATAGTCGACCTCGGTCGTTTCTTTACCGGATTCCTGGTGGTGATGGGCATGGGTATGTCTGACTTGTCCTTTGCTGTTCATGGCAGATTCCTCTTTTGTCAAACTCTATGAATGCATTCTAGAAATTCTATGTCTGTATTCAGAGGTTGTATAAGACACAATGCGGCCTGAAATTTGCTGGCTTTTCGCAATTCCTGCCTCTGAGCTCGCATGGCACCCACATTCAGGAAACGCCTTCTTGCAATTCAGACACTACTTCCAATGAACCATTGAAAAACCCTATACTAACAACCCTTCAGCTCTCCCCGTCGTCCTCGCCCACTCGGACCTCATCCGCGTCGAAGCCATGGTCATGTCGATAGTCGGCGGAATACTCATCTACGGAACCATCATCAGCTTCGGCATGTTTTTCCAAGAGGAGCAGGAATTTTAATACTAGGCGGGCGCTGGAAACGACGGGTCAGCAGGCGTAATTTCACACAAAAGGGATCATTGGTCTTGCGCTTCATTTCATTTCATCCTACTTTGGTGCTTTCCTCGGGTCTTCTTTGTTTGGGTCGTTTGGTTCTTGGGCTGTGGCAAACAGCCAATACGTGTCGAACTGTAGTTTCCCCGAGAATTGCGAGCATGCAAGCGGTCCCTTCACCCTTTTTTACTTGATAGTTTAAAAAACCTGACTTCATTGTTCCATCTCCTTGTAAAACCCCGCGTCTGTCTGTCTGTCTGTCCTGAGTTGAGTTGAATCGAGATGCTGTCCGTTGTTCGCTAGCCAAATATGCACCGAACAAAAAAAAAAAAAGGACAAAGCAAAGCCCTCTACGTATGTCGACTCCGTTGAGAAATCCCCCATGTCCGTCTATTATGCAAAGTCGGAAAATATTCCCAGCGGTCCACACAACTTGGTAAACATCTCCTCCCGCTCCCCGTCGGCCGTGCTCAGCGTCGTCACGGCACCCCCGGCGCCGATGCGCCACGTTTCTTCCCTCTCGTCCGCCTCGTCGTCCCAGCGAAACAGGGTGCGGATCGTGACGCTCCAGTCCCCTCGGCCCTGGACATCGAGGTACCCAATCACGCCCGAGTACACGCTTCGCTCTCCCTGCTCAATCGCCTGTAGAATCTCACAGCTGCGCTTCTTAGGTGCGCCTGTCATGCTCCCTGGGGGCAGGCAGGATGCCAGGACGTCCATGCCGGTGAATGGGAGCCCGCCCCGGCCAGCGTCAGTGCCGGCCTGAAGCTTGTGAGCCGGTATTTGGCCGTTGACGACCGTTACCATCTGATAGACATTGGCGTATTCCTCCACGCGGAGGAGGTCGGAGACCGTGACGCCCTGCGCCCCGCATACACCGTATAGATCGTGGCGGACGATGTCGACAATCATGAGATTCTCGGCTTCTTCTTTGGGTACGTGAAGGATTGCCTCGGCTTGTTGACGGGTTGACACGGCGTCTGACTTGCGCACAGTTCCTTTCATCGGCCGCATGGAGCACAGGCCGGTGGAATCATGCGTGAGAAATCGCTCCGGCGAGCTGCTTATGACTGTCGCGCCGCCAAGACGGATGAAGGAGCCGAAAGGTGCCGGTTGTCTTGCCCTGAGGGCCCGGAAGAGTTGCCATGGCGTTCCCTCTTGGCCAAGGCCCTGGCTGGCATCGCTGACGGTCTTGACGCCGAGACAATCCTGGAGCGTGTCTTGGGGGATCTTGGTCTTCCTGGTGTGGTGTGGCCGATCGTCGCCACGAGGCCGTTTCATGATTGTCTGCGCCGTAAGACAAAGCTCGTACGACTCGCCCTCGCGAATGTACTCTTGGCACCTTCTCACATCCGCTTCATAGGTATTGTGTTCGGGTACAGATACTCGCAGCCGATCTCCCTTTTCAGAGCGTGCACCGTCGAGAACAGCCTCGTTGGATAGGCGTGGTTTGGAGCCATGATTCTTGAATGTGCGGTCAGGACGGAGCCAGGCATCAGATTCTTGCAACCTAGTCGCCATGTCATCTATCCACGGGTCGCCGGCATCCTGAGTGTTGAGACCCTGTATATATGCAACGCCCGCCTGATGATCCAGCACGATGCTCCTCGACACCCACGCCATACACAAATCGGGTCGACGATGGCCCCTCGGTTTGCCCCCAACAGAGCTTGGACTAAGCGTACTGAGACCCATCTCATATGTGACGAAGCCCATGAACCCGCCTTTGAATGTCGGCGTGAAGTCATCTGCAGGCACCCTTCTCCATCTCCAATACTCCGAAAAGACATGCCAGGGAGTCCAAGGGCTAGCGCCCTCTCCCAGGCGAATCTTTTGACACTCCTCTTCCTGTCCAGCCGGACCAGGCTGTCTAAGAACCAAGTAGTCGTCACCCACGTGATACTCCAGACGCAGTGCTTCCTCGACTCCAAGCGCAATGATGGAGTTCCTCGCCAGGGGATCTCCGTTGGTCGTGCTAGAAGAGTCCAAAATGATGGTGTCTTGGGAGCCAAGACCAAGCGCCTCTGCAACGTCGGCTGTGTCGACACCCCCAGGTAGTCTCATCCGATGGCATGCGTAGCGTGGCTTGACACCTCGCCGCGCCAGCCCAGTCTGTAGGTCCTGCCACCACAGGCACGACGTGAGTTCCCGACTCGCATCTGCGCCCGGTAGGCTGTGATCAAGGGGATCCAAGCTATCTCTGTGCGCTGCATTTCCTCTTCTCTTCACCTCTCGTCGTGTCGCCTCGTTCCACTTGAGCGCCTGGCGAAACCAATTCCTGATGACGCCCTGGGCCGCTTTCTCGGTACACACAGATTCAGGATGGTACTGGACCCCCCAAAACGGCCTGCTCGCGTGCCTTGCTGCCATCAAAACACGTTCAGGGCCCGTGTCTTCGTCCTCTCGATCCTGCTCCACCATCCATGCAAGGGGCAACAAGTCGGGCGCCTGTTTCGGCGGCAACCATTTCGCGTCCGGCCACCGCTCCTCCTGTATCCCATCTTGGCCTATATCCGCACAAAGACTGTGGTACAGAGTCGCCCTGAAGAGAGGGACCCGGTCGAAGATGTCGGCAGGCGCATGATCCATCTTGCGCACCATGCCGTGCAGGCCCTTTCGCAGCCGTCGAATGTTGCCGCCAAGATGGGCCACCAGACTCTGGAAGCCGAGGCATATGCCCAGCACCGGAACGCACTGCTCGCGGGGCAGATCCCAGAGGTATTGAAAGGCGCCCACGTCGGCAGGATTGAGAGGCGAGCCGGGCCCGGGACCACAGACAACAGCATCGAAACCGGCGAGGCGTTCTAGAAACTGCTGCCGGGTCCAGTCGGGTGTCGGATCGGAATCGATAGTCTTGAGGTCCATGTGCAGGACGTGCACTTTGACGTGAGCGCCGAGTGCATCTTTGAGGAAGGAGACGACATTGTTGGTGAAGGAATCGTATGCGTCGAGAAGCAGGATGCGTCGCTCGACGTTGGTTTCGAGACCCCTTGGCGTCTCGTCGAGTCTGGACACGCCAGAGATGATGCCCATGCTGTTCGCGACGGTTATTGTCGCTTTGTCGTCGCTACCGACCGAGGGGGCGACAGAGGGTTATGTCGGGTCAAAGGACGGAAGCGTCGTGAAAACGGGCCTGCAGAAATGGGAAATAATGCGTGAACCGAGCCGTGGCATGCATCAATCAGATGCCGTGTTCCCCTGAAACTCGAGTCTCCACCGCCACGTGGGCAGGTGAAAATGTCGGGTGCACCACATCGCAGTGCCTAGGTAGGCAGGTACGTACTCCCCTACACCTGGCCAATTCCTCGATTTTTGTTTCTTCCCTTTACCCTTCACCCTTTCCGCTTATCTTCTGAGGAATCACAACGGCATAATGGGGAACATAAAGGGAAATTCGGTCATTTCAAGTAAGCAGAAGTCGGTTTGATTGATTTCCACTTGCTCTTCGTTGTTCCTTTTCCAAAATTGCCACACGCCGTCCCAGTTGACATGACACTACGAGTCCCCATCGCGCACCGTCAGGATACAAGGTCGCCGACAGTGCCATATCCTCCTTTCTTGGAACCCCAAAGCAGCATCAATTAACTTTTGGGTATCTGAACGAGCACGGCCTGTCTCCTTTGCCTCCGCGGGCTGGTCATCAATCGTCTGCACCTCCTCCACCGAAGCAGCCAGCTCGAACTGCCCCCGACAGAGTACTGTGACTCCAAGGACAAAGTCGGTGCTTCCACCGACCTGTATTTCCGGTAATATCTGCTGTAACGTACCGTTCCAAGCGAACTTTCTGGTGTAGTCCAACGCCACGTTAAGAGGCCGGTGGCAAAGAGCCGGTAGCAACCGAACGAGCGGTGATATGGGCTTCGTCGTCCTGTTGACGATGGAGACCTTGACTCGCAGGAATTCATCCACATTGGCGACGTTGTCTGGGGCTCCATCTACCCAGATGTCAATGCCTACTTCGTCGACCTTGACCGTCTCGATCATCCGAGACGTGAGACGCATGTTTCGCAGCTCGACGTTACCGCTGCGTTTCGGTATCGACGTTGTCCACCAAGTAGCTTTGAGGCTCTCGAGAAGCTTCTCGCGATACCAAAAAGCCTCCCGGTTGGCACGCTCCATGGCGGGCGATATTCTGCTCGAGCTAACCACGTACTGTCGGCTCCGGGATGGGTTGAGGCTCGGCACGGCTGCATGCGGATCCTGGATCCGCACCCGCTTCACAGGTATGACGACTCGATTCGTTCTCCCCGGCAGAATGCTATCGTCGGCCGTCATTTCGTCTTCGCCTTCCAGATGGACAGAAATTTGACTGGGCCAAGCATTGCGAAGGTCAATCGCCAGCAAACAGTACTCGTCTGGCGCTGCTGCTTCTGCTGTCGCCCCGAGTCTTTTTCGCATAGGCTCGGGGATCGGCCCATGCAGAGGAATGGCATCAATGCGGGCAAGTTCGACGCTGGCATTGACCGTCACCGTCAGCTCCAAGAGTACCTGCCGAGTATGAAATTGCTCCGTAACTTCATCTCTCGGTACCCCCAAATAGGTATAGTCGGCCTGAATTGTGGCTTGTGTCAGCCCGGGTTTGCCCAGAATCTCAAACTCGTAGCTCATCTCCCCACCGGGAGGAATATAACGACTCTGGTCGTTCCTTGGCAGTTTGAGTGCTGGCTTCTTCGTGAGAATAAGCTCGTACTCGTAGAGCTCGGCAGGGGTGGCCTCCCGGCTGTTCAGCGCCGCTTGCAAAGGTGCTTGCGTCGAATCCTTGAAGGAAAAAAGCAGAAAATCGACGGGTGTGGTTGTTGACGTATTTTTCAATGTGACAGAAAACACTTGCCGTTCACCTTCCAGAATCATGACGGATGACTGAGCAAGGCTGGTCGATTTGACTATGACAAGAGGTTGCGGCTGGACAACGTCCAGAGTTAAGACCTTTGGGCTGAGTGTCTCGGATGACGCAATCTCGTGCTCCGAGAAGCCTACGCTTCGGATGCCCGTGTTTTTGACCTTTTCGGCTCGGCGTGGTATCCAATGCCTGGCGAAGACTGGAAAACGGCGCTGTCGACAGCCGCGAATCTGGACAACGGCTCCGGTGACCTTGACCGTCCCAGCAGTTTTTGGACAACCTTTCAGATGGATAAGCTGCGTGCGATAAGGACCCAGGATGGCAGTTTCTGAGACCGCTTCAAATTCAACGCCCTCTGCATCTAGCCGGATGCTCTCGATTTCAATCTCGACGTCGTAGGTGTTTTGGAGGGTGACCCTGAAAGTGGCGAGCTCACCTGCGACGAGATTCTGCGTAGGTACTTGGTCGGGCTCCTTGAGGAAGGGATTGTATATGAATGGATTTACATCCTGCGACGCTCTCGAAGTCACTGCGCCGGGAAGCACGCTCTTTTCGTGCGGGATGGGGGTCCGCGCATGGGGAAGGGGCTCCAATGCGAGTCCGCGGACGAGAAATTCGTCCCAGTACTCGGCAGCTAACTTGCCTAGGCCGATTCGCTCAGCGAGACTGGCGGTTCGGCAGATATTCGTCACAAGTCGAGCTTGTTCCTCCCGGAATATTTGTGGTGTCGCATCCTCCCGTTTTGGGCCCGGAGCGATGCCGGAGCCAGCTGTTCGCATCAGGTCACTCGAGAACTTGAGGACGCCATTGAAGTCCGGCAGCGCCTCTGAGAAATTGATGCATGCACGGAGAATGTTTAGCTTGATCTCTGTGAAGCCAAAGAGGCGCACTGACGACTGGGCGAGAACTCTTGCAACCGTCCCAGCGTCGGAGTCTCTGGACTCCCCATCAGACGATTTTGATTTGGCTGGCACGTCGAATCCAACGACGCCATAAGACCTACATAGCAGCTCAAGGAACGCTTCGATGCCATGCTCAATATCCCCTTCGCCCAGGTCCAAGGCTACTCCCGCAGCAGTCGTCTGATCACTCCCTGGCACTAGTGACACAAGGCCCGCGGCAGGATGAACACCTGCTTCAGCCGCGCCACGAGTTCTTGCTTCTACGAGACCAGCGATGAGAACCGACACCAATTCTCTGATGACCATTGCTTTCTTTCGATGGTAACCCAATGGCCCGAGTACATTGGCGATGCCGCTCAGTATTGAGATTCTGTCTGCGATGGTCAAGATGTCCGTCGTAGACGAAGGAAACACTCTGAAGAGAAAGTTGGCGATTTGCTGCCTGGAAGGTGTGATAGATAGTCGAGGAGACAAAGTCGAGGTATCTACAGCGGGGGCTCCCTTCATAATGATATCGAATGCCCTCTGATTCAGCTGGCCTCCGTTGAGATGTATCGCCGTCAGAATCTTACAGAATCGAATCGTAGTCTCCGCGAGGGGAAGTGGCGGCAGGCTTTCGCTGGAAATTCGAGAATACAGGCCAAGAATCCTCTCGAGAAGCTCAGGTAGCAAGGTCTGTAAATGATGGAGATGCTTCGGTTGTGCTGGGTCGGCGTTTTCTTCCGCCTTCAGGAATCCAGGAAGACTCATGGGACGATCTTGACTTGACAGGCAAACCGTTGGGATTTGAAACTCGAGACCGGACCAGCCCAGGAGAAGGAGATTGACAAGTATCAACTCAAGGGCCTTTCCATGCCATATGTGATCGTTCAATGATCGGGCGGCCGTAGCGCCCTCGGCGAGCTCTTTAAGGGAATCAATCCACCGTCCAGCCTGCAAGTACAAAGATCCAATGAGCACCGATGTGCGGCCTTTGCCACGTAGCCGCCACCGATCATTGGCACTGCCAACCCCGAATCCATGAACTGAGATACGGTCTCGATTGACGTCTCGCAGTCCATCCATCGAGTCCGTCTTTTGTTGCTTCCGCTCAGGGGTCGACGTCCTCGTGCTCGATTCGCTGCGTCGTCCCTCGGGACTCATAGGCGTGGCAGACACGGCATTTTGAGGAGGCGTCGTTGGGCGGCCGTTGCCCGCGTAGCTGGACGACCGGACCGTCGCCGGGGGCGTGAACATGCGCGACTGAGTCTTCTCCCCACCGCTGGACACCGAGCTAGACCGAGAGGGCTGGCGAGGCAAGGAAATACTACCCTCAGCCCCTGCGCCATGCCCGTTCACGTGTCTACCTGGCAAGTATATACCGGGCGACTCTATTATCGTCGTCGCTTCGAAAGTCTTTGCCAGTGTTGTCATCTCGGCGAGCAGCAACGATGATATGTCACACATGACCGTTTTCATCGTAGTCCGTTTGCACTGATCCAGGGGCGGCACGGCCACTATTCCTTCCGGCATAGGAATATCACTTCCACCGGGGGGAGAGTAGTCAAACACGATGACTTGATGCACCAGCGTCTTCGGATAATTGTCCCGCAGGTCCTCGAGCTCTTGGGACAAAGCGCGGATGTTCCTCTCGACTGTGGAAGCCGCCGTCGCCCCGCTCGCAGAATGTCTTTTGCTGAATGCCGCATCGCTCAGTTCTTTGCCATCTGCCAACGCGACCAGCGCGAGCGGCTCTCGGTATAAATCGAAGGGTGTCAGAGCAAGGTGTGAGGCCGGGGGTACGTGGGTTATAAGATCGAAGAGCATTGCGCCGTCGGGAAAGCCCAGTGGCGAGAACATGTCTACAGTGAAAGATATGGTCAGCATGCTCATCATTCGACAATATTCATTCTATGAGAGTGCGCAGAAAGAGTCGACGATTACTTCTGTTGGGCCGTCCATCAGGGGTGATTTCTCGGAGGTGAACGACATGTTCGCATTGCAATCTCTGAACAAAGACAGTGAACTCTTCCGCCTTGATCTTGCCGAGCGGCAGGAGGAGCGTTGTGACCCTCGCAGGAGCGATGGGGAGCAACGGATCCGAGCCCATTTCTTATGTCTGCAGCTGTTGCAACATGGTCCAGCAAGCTTTCTGGTGACGTTGAAGCAATATTGTGTGCATTGATTGAAGCAAGCGAGGGTATTCGACTCGATGAGGACTTGACGATATTCAGGATTCGCAGCTCATTCCGTTTCCCTAAATGTCGGCATGAAGAGATATATGGTTTCGTGAGCAAAGGTTGCCGACGGGCTTGGGAGCTTTGCAAGCATGACTTTGACCGTTACTGAACGCGCGCAGACTGCACGCGGGCGAGCTTATCGGGGGTCCAATCAAGAGGCTTGCCGAGCTACGGCTGTGGTGGCTGTATGGTGGGGCGCTATCGTCGCAGGTCCTTAGACAGCGCTGAAGGTATTTCAGTTTAATCCTGTCCATCCTCAAAGCATGTGGCAAAGGCTCCATGAACTTATCAATCTCCTCCTCCCAGAACAAATTATAGGGATTCACGTATTCGGCACACACATACTCCCAATATGCCGGGAATCATCCTGCTGTCTCCCAATCCACGATATCCACCTCATCACCGTTTACCAAGATGTTCAGGCTACTGAGATCGCCATGGGTCAAGACCAGCTGGTCATCTGATATATGCCGATAATACTCAAATGGCTCGTGTAGGTCGTCAGGGAAACTTGCATACTCGGTATCGAAATTCATACCGTTTGAAAGTGCCTCGTTGAAATCGCGGACAGTGGCAAACAGAGGCTGGAGGGTAGGCGATTGTCACAGAACGGGCCGCCGTCGACGCCCCGGATGTTCGTTCCATTTGGAGGAGGTATGGACCGGAGCTCCCTGAGCATCCGACGAAGCTGGGCCAATACTTTTGACTTTGACTCCTCGGTTCGATGGAGCCACCCGTTCCTTGCCATCTGGCCTTTGATCTTGCTCATCAAGATACAACAGTTGCCCTTGTGGATGAAGGCGCAATGTACCTTGGGAATAGGGTTTGAGGTGTGTCGGGCAACGAATCTCATAGCGTCAGCCTCAGCCAAGCTGGCAAAAAGTTATAATCATAATAATGATGATGAACCTTGAAAAATTCATTTAGTATTTCAAAATTTTATATTATTTAATGAGGGGCGGCCCGTTGCGGTAGGTAGCCCGTTACAATGGTGAGCACCAACCATAGGTTGGTGCGTGGCACGAGTAGTCGAATAATGATGATTGGCCAGACAAAAGTTAACTGTCATGTCGCCTGATCGAACAGGCAGACAGGACCCTGGCCATAGCACGGCAACATAACAAGCCCGTGAGGAAGCTCATCAGGAAAGAAAGCCCGTCATAGGGCGTGCCAGGCGGTCCGTCAGGAAGCATACCGTAGAGCCGTCAACAGAGCACGTACAACGAAACGTGTCGGCCCTTCCATCCTGACGCTTTGCCTGTGTCTAGGCTACCAATCAAAGTCGGTTGGCATCGGATCTGGTTCAAGCACATCTGTGTCACTTCACCAAAGACTCCTTCCACGTCTTTGCCACTGGGCATGCCAATTAGTACGTTCATTTCAAAACAATTTTCTATCATCTCGTGCTAAGCTATCCCATGAGACACTGATCGGGTAAGCAGCGGTTCGAATTCCGCAGTTGGCCGCAGAAACCCTGCCTCTCATCCGAGGCGACTCAGGAAGGAAGAAGGTTTCTTGAGAGCGGCCCGACTGTCAACTGCTAATTACATTTGAGAGGTGCACGACCTCATCAAGACGGATCATCTTCATTAATGGGCGTGTTTGCAGATGTTAGATTGCGAAGAAAAGTTTACATTTTCTTCCATTCACTGCCCTTTTCACCGGCCTCTGGCTCAGATCCTGGCTCAGCGTCCTGTTGCTTGGTGGGCTCCGTCAAACCAAAGAGCTCGTCCATCTTTTCCAGACTGAGGCCCTTTGTCTCGGGGACGAAAAAGTAGACAAAGATTCCTGAGAGAAAGCTGAAGCTTCCAAAGAGGAAGAACATGCCCTGCGCGAGTGATCAGTCAAGGAGTTCCGGCAGAATGTCAAGGTTTTTCTCCTCTGCCCCACGCGAGTCTACTTACGTAGCCCTTGTAGCCCATGGTATTTTGCATTGTGAGAACAGCTGTAGCCGCGGTCAGTGTATGTCGAAAGCATGCATGTACTGCTCTGGCGATACTCACTTCGAGCCATGATGTAGTTGCAAAGCCATTGCGTCGCGGCTCCGATCGACACGTTGATGGCGCGCAGCCTCATGGTTGGAATCTCGCTGATCAAAATCCAGGACGACGGGCCCCAACCACATTGAAAGATACTTGTAGCACTGGTCAGCATTTGACAGCACTTGGCACTATGAGGTGCGCGTGTGAGACACAAAATACGTACGCTGCCCACAAGTAACAGCAGGTAATGGCGACATATCCAAAGGCAGAAATCTGGGAATAAAACAAATGAGCAACAGATCGGCATCGGCACTCAGTGGAAGCAGTCGCGTACTGGTTGCTCTGTAACAGGCGGTTGCACCCGGCCATAGATACCGATGATGAACAACGTCGCTGTCAAGGGTGGACATGTCACGAGCATGCTCCTTCGTCTGCCTACCGAATCGGCAATGAAGAGGAGGAATATGACGCAACCGAGAATTTTGACCACACCATAGACTCCAGTGGCAAACAAAGATGACTTGATCCCAGTCATGCCAAGGTTGCGAAAGATTTGGGGCGCGTAGTAGTTCTTGGTTCGGTTAGCCATGAGTCTCTCATAGATGCAAAGACGGTATTTTCTTCTTCTTCTTCTCGAGTCTTACAATAGCGTTGACCCCAGTCAGCTGCTGGAAGCACATGAGAACAAAGGTGATGATGGCACGCTTTCGATTGGCAGGCACAAGACACATTTCCCTCATCAGACTTTTAAAACTGGCTTCGCCCATGACGCTGCGTTCCTGCTCGAGCTGGGTCCACATCTCATCCATCTCCTGCGAGACGTATACAGAATCAGCTGGGAGGCTATGTATAGTGTTGGTCTGTCAGCATCTTTTCACCAAGTTGTTTGATCGACTGTAATGAATACCTCCTCAGCTTGACCAGAATTTTGGTTGCGCTTTCCCGGTCATGCCGGGCACACCACCGAGGACTAAAGAAATTGGTCAATTTGCGACAAACAATGGATACGTCAATCCAGATTGACGAACCTCTCCGGAGACGCGAGCATTCCGGCAATCAACAACCTGACAGTCTATCAACATTTCCTGAACCTGTGCGCATGCAACGACGTAACACTCACAGGGCGGGCAACGCCTGGAGGGAGAGAGGAACGATGTAGACAGCCGGTGCTTTGACGTGCAGTAGACAGCCATAATTGATCCAGAAGGCGATCGTGTTTCCAAAGACGTTGAAGAGTTGGTAAAATGCTGTGGTCGGTTATGAGCGGCAAGCCTCCGAAACCGAAAATGAAGAGTGAAAGAAGCTTACCGGTCAACCCGCCTCGAATAGCCCGCGGCACGCACTCCGACACGTATAAGGGAGTCAAGATTGATGCGGCACCGACCCCGAGACCGGCAGTAAAGCGGCCTACGTACATGACGGCCAACGAGCCAGTAGCTGCGGACACAGCCTCCATCATGATGCCTGTCGCGGTAAGCATCCCTGATCCGATGAGACTCCAGCGACGACCAAACTTGTCAGCAAACCAAGATGTGAAGAGGCAAGCAGTAAAGGAGCCGGCTTGTAGTGTAGAGACGATGTTCTGGTCCAGGTTGGCCTGGTCTGTTTTGGACCGATGCAAATAGCCAAACTTGTCTCGAGTATGGTCCATGGCTATGACACCACTGATGGTGCCGGTATTCCAGCCAAAGAGCATGCCGCCAAAACAGGCACAGCAGACGAGTGCCAGGGTCCGGCCATTGTAGATAGCATCAGGGTCGCTGCGCATCGCATCATTGCGAACCACAGCTCGCAGGACTCGAGCAACGCTCATGACGGATCCGGGAAGGAGCCTTAGCGGCTGCTACGAACTTGTCAGCTTATTTTTTTTTTTTTTCACCGCTTCAGTCGTTTGCGAGGCTCCCGCTTCACAGATGATCCGTCTGTACTTGTCTCGGGACAAGAGAAATCATATTCGGTTGTTTTTTTTTTTTTTTATGCAAGACACCCCACCGGATATATGACACGATGGGCATTAGCATTGGGCTAACCGAGGCGACGGCCACGGTCCACCGGCTGACCAGGTTTGGGCATGTTGTGGTTATAAGAGAGAGCACCAGTGTCTGGACACACAATGTCGACGATTTCAATATTGATCAGACCCCTGAAAACCTTGGCTTGAGTGGCGCCTGCCTTCATCCGTCTCCAGGGGTCTGGACTGACGTGGGCGGAAGCCGTTTCCTCCACGAATCGCAGACAAGCATTGGTTCCGAGAATTGCGAGGCGGCTGGCCTCGGCATGGCATGAAATGGGGAACTGCATGCCGCCAAGTGGTACATCAATCAGGGAGCAAAAGGAACGTGTGAACTTGAGCCGATTCCCGGTTCGCAGTGGCAACAGCGCGGCTTTGTGTTCTTTTCGTCCCTGGTCTGGTCGGTGCATGCAAAGAAATGGAACTTCCGTCTGGTAGCCCGAAAGAAGCTGGCAGGGAAGGGGGGGGGGGCATCTTTAATTGATCAAACTCTCCTGCCAAGTCGGCTGGTTTGTGACTACCCTACAGCTCAGCGGATTCATTTAAACCCTTGGCAACCGTCGAGCTCAATCGACACAATATACTACAGCATTTGCAGCGACGCGGGCACGCGTCACACCTGATAATGGCGCCTCGCAAGAAAAAGGCACAGAGACGAAAGTCGAAATGGAACGCCGACAACATTCTCACTGACCCCAACTCGCCCTTGGCATACTGCGCTCTCAAAGTACGTTCAGGCCACAGCCACCACGAGCCCAGGCTGGCCCTGGATGGATAGAGAGGAGGCTGAAATTGACGCTGCTGCTCCTCCTCTTCCAGGAAGTCCTCGCGAACCCGTTGGCATGGTCATTGCTCAGTGCCGAAGAGAAACGCGAAGTAGCATGCCTGTTTCCGGACAGGACTTACATAGTCGACGCAGACACGGACAACATTAGGCTCGATGATCAATTATTTAACGACGATGGGTTTCGTGCCGACTGTGCCGCATACGCGCGCGACTTATTACAGGGGAAACATGAAGCGTGTTGGCTGGAGGACGCGTTCAGAGCACACGATCGCCGAATGATGGGGGACTTTGATGAATTCCTCATTGAGCGGTTCGAGAGCGATTGGGGAGAGTTGCCCGAAGAGATGCGAAGATCACCATGTGCCAATATGGACGTGGATGCCGAGAAGCAGACTCACGACGAGACTCGTCCTGCCACTGCCAAAGCCTCTCGCGATGCATCTTGTGGTGCCTCTAGTAGCGAAACGGGCGGACCGGACCAGGAAAAGGAGTCTATGGAGGACACTGCGACGGAAGCTGGCATGAAAAGAAAACGTGGATGAGCGAAGGATGATTGATGGAGGGAGGACATGAAGAAAATTTGGCGTTATGCGTCGCGCGGGGCCAAAAGTGACGTGTGTGGGCCCCCCGTTCATCTGTCTACTTATAGGCATCTGCGTATGCATCATTATCCCAAAACACCAGAGTTCAAATGGTAGTGTCGACTTTGTCAACTTCATTCTCTTTTTCTTATTCTTTTTCTGTCCCGCGCGGGACACTGCGCCCGCAAGGTACTGGGCCACAATGGCGGCGCCGGTCAACAGTGCGCATGCGCGCTCTCACAGCCTCTTGCTGTTGCAGAAGCTGCTGAACCTCCGCGACGCAGCCAGTCCGCTGACTCTGGTACTTGACAATCTGGAGCAGCCGGCAAAGCTTGTCATGGACGAATTCATCAGCCGGGCCAAGGTGAGTGCCAGTCAGCCTGCGTGCGCAGTCAAAGGTGACCCAGACATGCTCAAAGACGCTGTAGATGTCCAGGACAAAAGTGATTATGCTCTCGTTTGCCACAGTCAGGAAGCCCACGAATGTGGACGTATTTGTACAGGCAGCAGGCAAAGACCTGCGCCTGGTTATGAGAGATTTGGTGACGCATTACCCGCAGTCTGGCATTTCCCAGAAGCCATCATCAAGTATGTCGAGAATTGGGGAAAAAAAAAAATCCAATAACAGGAACAAATGATCAAGACAATGAACACCCCAGACGTTGCTGATTCGGCAAAAAAACAACAACATAGGAGCCGTCGTTATCATCGACTCGCTGAATCATCTCGCCTCGTCAGCGCCCAGCAGCCTGACCAGCTTCCTGACCGGCATCCTCACCCCAGCCGTCTCCATCGTATCCGTCTACCACACCGACGTCCCCGTCATCCTACCCAAGAGCTTCAGCGAGTACGAGCCCCATCCGTTCACCATCCTGAGCCACCTGGCCACTGCCATCCTGCGGCTGTCCAGCCTAGACCAAGAAGTCGAGCGGCAAAAGGCACGGAACCGCGCGGTGCAGGAGCCCGAATGGGGGCTCAGAGAAGGTCGCGAGGGCGTCATGCTTGGACTCAAGCCCGCGGGCGGCGGCCAAGGCGGCGTGGTGATTGACATGGAGCTGCGGCGGAAGAGCGGCAGAACAGTCGGTGACAAGTTCATCCTCTTTCGCGGGAGGGACACTGGGAAATCATCGGGCATGGGCATGGGCAGCAGCAGCAGCAACAGCATCATGCTCTTGACGGATCATGACATGTTCAGGACAGAGGCGGACGGGGACGGGGCACAGGAGGACGAGCCCGAGAGCACATTCAACTTGGGGCTGACGGAAAAGCAGAGGAGGGACCGGGAGGGCATTGTGCTGCCCTACTTTGATGCGCAGACGGATATTGGCGCCGGAGAGGGCGGGAGGATCTTGTACGAGATGGGGAGGGAAGATGACTTTGACGACGAGGAGGATGAAATTTGACTTGATGCATGGGCTCGAGCATTTTCATCGTGTCTAAGGGACCTGACTTCTCTTTTTCAGTTGAATAGGAATAGCAAGACATGTCGAATGTGCAAATGATTCCGACCTGCGCATGTCCTGATAGTTTCTGCATGACGCCGAAGCAGGGTGACGCTATTTTCGGCACTGCAGCATGCACGTACGGACCTGGGTCTGTCACTGAGGAACCGTAACCCGCTAGACAGTGAACCACACCAGACCTGTGCCGACACCACCAAAAAAAAAAACCACGACGGTCCACCACGGAACCTCCAACCGCCAAACCACCAACCGGCCACGCAACCATGATTCGCGACACGCAGATATGCCGCCTAGACGGTCAGTTCCTTTGCCCTCACCCAAATTTTCATGAAATCCAAACAACAAGAAACACAAAAGAGAAAAGCAAATCAAAGCAAAGAAAAAAATCCCAACTAACCAAAAAGCTAGGCCTCATGCTCTGCGCCTCCGTCGACGACACCCTCGCCGAAATCCAACAACAAACGCGCCAAGTCCTCCGCAAACTCAGCCACACCTCAGAGCCCCAAGCATCCATCCAATCCGGCTCCTACACAGTCCACTACCTCATCGACAGCGACATCGTCTTCCTCACCATCTGCGAAGCCAGCTACCCCCGCAAACTAGCCTTCACCTACCTCGCCGACCTAGCGCGCGAGTTCACCACCACACACCCCTCCTCGGCAGTACAGTCTCCCAACCTCCGACCCTACGCCTTCATGGACTTTGACAACTTCATCGCCAAGACCAAGACGACCTACGCCGACGCCCGGGCTGCCCAGAACCTCGACAAGCTCAACGACGAGCTGAGGGACGTGACAAAGGTCATGACCAAGAACATTGAGGACTTGCTGTACCGAGGCGACAGCCTCGACAAGATGGGCGAGATGAGCAGTCGCTTACGCGACGATAGTAAAAAGTACAGGAGAGCGGCGGTCCGGATCAACTGGGAGCTTTTGCTTAAGCAGTATGGGCCTTTTGCTGCTCTGGGGTTTTTTGTCTTGCTCTTTATCTATTTGCGTTTTTTTTAAAAAGGGCCAAGACTGCTCCTTTTTGTTTGTCCATGTATTTTTTGTTTTTTTTTTGTGTTTTGTGACAGCGTTTCAGATTAAAGAAAAAACAAGGCAATCGCACCTTCAAAAGTGTCAAAAAGATGGCCTCCGTCCTTTCTAATTTTCTCAACATCTCGATTTTCATGAATCGTGATTTCTTCCTCGGATGCACAAAAGGAAAGTCTGCTCTTGCCGTGGAAAAGACGCAATTGAAAGGAGCCATTTTGCTATGTATCATCATGTCGTTAAGAAATACAATAGGAAAAAAAAATGAGAGGACATGCTATCAGAATGTCGCCATTACACATCATGTCATGGATTTGACTTTGTTCATGGTCTTGAACGAAAGAGACAAATCATCTTCAAAGGTCCCTGTGCCTGATCGGCGCCATGAAATGTCGCCCGCTTCTACATGACCAGGCAGCCGTCCTTTGACGGCAATGCTGCAGATGGAGCGCTCGAAACACTGCCTGGGTGCTGCCACTCCAAATGCTCTTGCAGAGCAGCCACGTCTTCAAAAATTTCGTCGGCTCGATTCAAGTTTGACTCGTCGTCGTCTTGATCTTGTGGTTTTTGCCCTTCTTCTTCACAGTACGGGCAAAGCAATCTGGCTTGCCAGTCGCCGTGTAAGGGCGCCAAGTGGTTTGCTACCGCGACAGGAGCAAAGATGACCAGCTTCTCTTCCGGCCCTGATGACGACGTCCCCGAAGCTTGCCAGTGCGGATCGTTGATGTGCGCTGACGGCACGTACGGCGCCATGCGTTCTGTCGGTACGTTTTCGAGATCGGGCCATATCAAGTGGCCATCGCAGAAATCACAAATGAAGGCACTGTCCTCTTCACCAAATCGGTCGAATGATCCTGTTCTGGTGCAGGCCTCCACCTCTTCCAGCTGCCGCTGTTCAATCTCCCTTTCGATGAGTCCCCGTCTTGACTGCGCGGCCGCCAGTCTCCGCTGCACCCTGCGCACGAGGAATGCACCGAGGCATCTCTGCGATGACTCCTGCGACGTTGCAAATATACGTCTCGCTGCTCGGCATTGCGCGCGGTGGAGTTCGCGTTGGAGCGATTGCGTTTCTCGAACCCAAACGGGGTTGATCGGCCCTCCTGATCGACTCCAGTCTTTGAGGTCCCGAATGTGGGCTTCGAACTTGGCGCGCAGAAGCCTCAGCTCCTCAATAGTCTCAACTGTGTCACATCAGCATCCTATCACGTTTCGCTCGCGGAGACCTCGGCGGTCGATGATGCTTACATTTTCGGTCATGTTCGTAATGCGCCTGCCCGTTGACAAGCGGAGACAGCTCCTGAAAGTCCTTCTTTGCCTCGTTGAGAGATTCTTCAAGGGCGCGATCTTGTGCGTGCTCATCAAGACCCCAGTGCCGTTTGTCGGCGATGTTGCAGATGCGCAAGCCCTCAGCAAGTAGATTCGCGATCTCGGCCAGAAGACTTCCCACGGAGTCAAAGCTACCCATTGCAAAGAAAGAAATGGTCTTGACTCCGGCATCCAGCGCTATAGCACCCTGAGAAAACTTGCGGTGTTCTCGTCGAACAGGGAGCGGGGAAGGACCGCACGGTCTACGAAGCGGCGGCGGCGTCGGCCAAACCGATCAGTGACAAATTCGACTCGGTCGGCTCGAGTTCGGAGGACGAGATTCACGGCCTCGGGCCTGATGGAAGCACCGCTGGGGTGCTCATGGAGGCAAGCGAGTCCTAAGACAGCCGTGTTTGGGTAGTGGAACGGGTGCTTCCACGTCGGCTGATGACGTGGGCGGTTGAGGCTGTGGCTATCTCGAGGAGCCGAGACGTGGAGAGAATGCACAGGTCAATGGTGTGCCGCCGACGGATCTTCAAAAGAGTTCATAGGCTCAGCCGCTCGATCCAACGCAAAGCTGCGGGGCGATTAAGTTTTAAGGAAAAAAAAAAGAAGAGGAAGAAGAGGAAGAGGAAGCAGAGAGCTTCTCAACGACGGAACAAACGGAGGCGTGGCAGAGTCGTGTCGCCGGGTGGGTTTCGGATGAGTCAGGACTCAGGTACCACGGTGGTCGGAAAAGACCGCAGAGAACTTCTTCCCGTTTACCATGTGCTAAGGCACCGTGGACCGCACAAGCAGCCAGCCACTTTTTGCCCTTTGTTCCTCGCGCGGACATTAATCGGGAAATGCCAATCCCATACAAATCGAAAACGGCGCGCACGCACGCACTCGCAAGCACGCGCGAGCCGACACGAAGTGAAGCGCTTGGGCTCGCGTCTTTTCTTGGTTGCCAAGGGTCCGCACCAACGAAGAGTCCTGTCTCAGTCAAAGGAGGCAACGCAAATGTTTCTTTGTAAATTTCGAGCCTCTAGTTGTTCAAACGTATCGTGAGAAGCAATCAACGTATTGCATGATGATTGTGACATGTAGTTTCCCGCCGCCCAACCGAAGCCATGTCAATTTGCAGGACAGTAGCTTCACAATTTCATCAAGCCCACGATACTGTTCCTTCCCATTTTTTCCTTTTCCCCAGCTTTATTCCTCACAAGATCCAGATTCGATTCCCGCCACCTCTTTGTTTCTTCTATCTCTTTGTTCCTCGCAATGCTGGCCGACGCTGATGGTTTCTCAATACTCATGGCAGAAGTAAAAGGCTATAATATCTTACCTCATTTGTTGAAACTCTGAATTAACTGCCCAGTCTTGTGTGTTCTCTTCAGCTTTGCAAAGGTGGCGCTCATTTTTCTAATGTTGCGAACGAGCCGCTCCAGCTAATGTTGCGAACGAGCCGCGCCAGGTCACAACAAATCAGCATGTGGCGCTTCCACTCTGCTTCGTTTTTGGACACATCAAGACAAGACAAGACGGGTCTATGGTAGAGAATTTTGATAAAAGCACGAGTGATGGTAGAGGATTTGATGTTTGTACGTGGTGATTGGAGTGAGCTGAGATGTGGCAGGGAGAGCAGAATTGGATGTGAGAAGTGGACTTGGATGAAGGAGGGAAAAGGAAAGGCTGTCAGGCAGCGGGCTCGGTGAAATATTTATAGACTTCCTCATCATTAAGTTTGTCAACAGCAGGGGGAGACGCGCCTTCTCAACCTTGTACGGAACAGGACTGCAGATTTATGAAGTCTAAAATACGTTGCCTCCCTCGGACTCTGGAGGCTTGCGATTCGTTTGTTCTTTCCTTTACTAGGCTGTACAGACGCCCTGCACTTTCTCCGCTGGCTTCTGAATATGCGATCCGATGTCGTCCCACATTAGCTTTTCCGTAAAATACCAAGCGTGCAGTGCATGAAATAGCGTGTGCTGCAATACACGCTGAACGAACCGCATTCAGCCGTTTTGAAAATCAGAAGCTCGTTTCTCCGCCGACGACGAAGTTGCTGTAACCGTCTTCTTCGGCTTGTTTTGTACCTCTCTTGGTCTGATTTCTGAGGGATATTTTTCTTTGGAGCAACAACGGCACTGACTATGGCTTGGCCCGGAGAGTAAACTTCAAGGAGGAAAGGGCAGGGTGGCCACAGGGAAGGTGGTCGCTTCTGACGTGGAAGTAGTGGCCGTAGTGGCCATCTTGCCTGATCCCACCTTGGCCTCTCCCTAGTTCTGACAAGCAGAGGCAATCAACAATCTTTGCTGCTTTGAGAGTCGTAGTCCTTCTTCTTCAGCTCCAACCACGACTGGTAACAATTAGAGCTCTGCTAAAGGTCATGTGGGCACGGAACTGTCATGACCAGGAACCAATACGCGGCCACAACGACCGCTCCTTCCTCATCTGTAATGGCCACTTCCTTGCGGCCACTTGGCCAATCCTTCCTTTCGGCATCTGGGAGGTCAGGTCGGCCTGTAAGCTGCCTACCATGACTCAGCCTCGTTTTACTCGACAAACAAGCATTTGTAGCGGTGGTCATGGGGAAACAAGAGGTAAGGTAGGAAGATACCTCAGCCATCTTCGCCATCGTGAATCGGGACTCTCAACGGTTCATACCGAGACTTTTCTTGCTAGCGTTCCGAGCTAGCCAACTTTGTGGAGAGGCAGCCAAAGACTTGGACGCGGGGTTAAGGCTTGATGGGACGGTAGTATGCAAGGGACAGCTAATTCTCTGTCTTCGCCTTACATTCGTTCACACTTATCCATTTCAAATTACTGCGAACTCAACAAAATTGCCTTTTCCACCTACATGGACCCGACTCGCACCGTGCTCAACAGGCGAGCGACGCTGTTGCCGATTAGGGAGGCGTGATGGTGTTGATCAGGATTCCATCGCCTCTGACGTAACCACTTTCCTGGTTCGTACTTAAAGGGCACGATGCTGACCTGCGTCCGTATTAGTGTTTTGGAAAAAGCGGACTACTCGCGAACCTACTTTGGTCTGTTTAGGCGTGAATCCTTTGTCCTGATTTGTATCTTCTTCGGTGCAATCTCGCTGCGGGCTTCCAAGGGTGTGTGATGCTCATTGCACGCGGGTCCGCGATATCTTCACGCCCTCTCTCACAGCTCGCCGCTCATGACACCTCTGAAATAAGTCCAGGGCAGAATTCAATTGCCTCTACGTGCATTACCCTGACCTTGGATTCTACGCAACTTTCCAGCTCGCAAGGGGCAATCACGCTACTCTCATCTAGGATTAAGCCGCGCCTTGCCTCCGAAAGACCAAAAGACAGAGACGATCAGACGTGCATTAGAATCAAGTCATGTTCTTTTCCTCTTCGACGAAACTTTCCCTCTTCTTAATTGGAAAAGAGTTTGGCCATGGACGCCGAGTGATACGTCATCAAGAAGTCATTCAAAAGCAGGTAAAAAGTCGATAAGAAGTCATTAAGAAATCAGGGTTGAAAGGAGATGGTAATCGCTGTCAAGCATCCGAAATATTCATATGCCGGAAGAAAATTATATCTCAAGGTGCAAATCTGAACCATGTTCATGTTTTTTGACAAGCATCTATGCATGTTATGGGCTTACAACTGGCTCAACGAACAATGTCATGCCTTCCTGAGGGCGGAGATGTGTTCTCAAGGCCATAGCTATAGGGTATGGCGTTGCAGCCACACACAGTCCACTCAGGTACATACGGTGCGGTGGACGATCGCGATGATGCTTTTTGAGTGTGCAGTCAATAGTTACCCCAACGCCTATTGTCTTGACCCGTCATGTCCGCTTGGCGCCGGCTGTCTGCAGCTTGACTTGGCCGATCAATCCCAAGAACAATTCCAAGCATCTAAGCTTCCAGAATCACATGTGTTCACTCGCTGGAATTGCTGTGCATTCGGCCGACTGACGGTAGACAGGCCATCTGATGACGAGACTTTGTGTGGCGCCTCGCCGGTACATGGACGGACGGGCCGTCCCAAACGACGGTACCAAAGGATGCGCAACGGCACGAATTGGGTTTGGCGTCATGAGGTTTAGGACGTTTTTCCATTTCAGGCTCATGAAGGGGCGCGCCAGCATCTGCACCGCTTCCCAAGAGACTCTTTCTTTTCTTTTTTTTCTCGCGCGGAACTGTCGGCTGATGCGTTCTCTCGCCCATCGGCATCGAATGGACGGCCGCGCCACCCAACGTCGTCACTGTTGCTACCATGAACGTTCTCCTTATCATTCCAGTTGACGTCGTGCTCAACGACATGAAACATTGCTTTCAGTCCTCTGGAAGGACGCAAATGTTGAGCGTTCCCCGGGCCCTCATCCCTGCCGAGATAAGCGACAATGTAAATGCGCGTCATCAATTACCGACCCAGGGCGAGATGGGAATCCATTGATGAAAGAAACGGGCCGGTGACCCCTGATAGCGGTTCCCCGCGTTTCTTCCCCGCTAGACCTTTTTTCTTGCCCGTCTCGTCGAGAAGATGGTTGTGCAAGACCCACCTGTTTGGTGATGCGACGCACCCATTACGTCTGATGCTGCATTGATAAGGGATATGGAAATGATTTCGTGTGAAAAGCGGCCTGGTGGTCGACCGCCGGCTCGATCCAACTTGCTTCTCCGCATCCATCTGCCTCGTAGCCAAGACATAAAAGCTTAACCCGATGCTCATCTGAATACGTGTTGGAATCGTCAGAATCCAATCGATTGCAAGGCCTCGAACGGAAGAAGCTTCAAAAGGTCCTATCAAAATGGCTACAGTCCCCATCATTGACATTTCAGGTCAGACTCAAGAAGACCCACGCCGGCCCGAAGAACCGGAACTTATCGCTGATGGGCTGCGAATGCAGGGTTCCGAAGTGGCGATGCCGCCAGCAAGCAAGCCGTGGTTGACCAAGTCAGAGACAGCTGTCTCTACAACGGCTTCTTCCAAATCACCGGCCACGGCATTTCTCTCGAGCAACAAAAGAAGGCCATTGCGTGCGCCAAAAAGTTCTTTTCACTCCCACTAGACGAAAAGGAGAAGGTGTCGAAAGACAAGAACTCATGGAACCGCGGCTACGAGATGATACAGTCCCAGATTCTCGAGGCGGGCACCTTGCCAGAGCTCAAAGAGGGCTACTACGTTGGTGCCGAGATTCCAGAGACGCATCCGTATTTTGTCTCGCGGAAGCTCAACAGCGGGCCGAACCAGTGGCCTGCCGCCTTGGGAGACGAGCTGGAGAGCTTCAAGTCCCAGGTCTTGCAGTACTACGACTCCTGCGTCAACCTGGCTGCCGACTTGATGCGGGTTCTCGCCCTTACGCTGGGTTTGGAGGAGAAGTACTTTTCGCGCTTCATGGACGGCCCCATCGTCACCATGAGGATGCTGCACTACCCGGTGCAGCCGCCTGATGCCGATGAGAAGCTGACCAGGGGCATCGGGGCACACACCGACTTTGGGGCAATCACGATCCTGCTGCAGGATGATGTGGACGGTCTTCAGATATGGGACCAGAAAAGCAATACCTGGATAGATGTGAGATGAGCGCCCGACACCCCCCCTCCCCTTTCCTTGCTGTCCTTCATGTCGCACTGACAAAGGAACGAAAAGGTCGAGCCGACAGAGGGCGCTTTCGTCGTCAACCTCGGCAACATCATGTCCAGATGGACCAACGAAAAGTTCAAAAGCAATGTCCATCGCGTCATCAACAAATCGGGCAGGGAGCGATACTCGATCCCCGTCTTCATCGACGGTAATCCCGACTACCTTGTAGACTGTATTCCCACGTGCAAGGCAGAGAATGAAGAATCCAAGTTTCCGCCCGCAACGGTGACGGAGATTGTGTCGTCGCTGTACAATGAGTCTTATGGACGGGCGCAGCTGTTCAAACAGGGTCTGAAGCAAGAGGCCGTTGTGTCTGGATAAAGGGAGGGTAGGAAAGCTGGATTTTAAGGAATAGGATTGTACACGAGTTTCGCGAAAGGGTAACTCTCGTTGAGATAGCACACAGACTATCATTGTATTTCCGTCAAACTTTTGTCGTATAATGTGCCCGTGTGAATTTGATATGGTCTAAGGTGGGATATCCTGGGAAGAAGCCGTTTGAGCAAGGTTCAGATCAGTCAAGAGGCTGGATTATCATTCTTGTCTAGTCCTGATTGATCGCGAGCAAACTCTCGGTGACATTGTCAGACCACGACTAGTCAAGGACCTGAAGCTGACGCGACTGGACCAGTACAGCACTCACAGCAATAATTGTCACAATCTTAAGCCTGATCGGTCGTATCTATACGAACCCTCAACACCGTGGTAAAACTCGACATACAACATGCTCAGTCACAATCCTGGATAAATCCTGAAAATCGCCGTCAATGGTCCAAACATGTCTTCACCAACCAACTCCTGTGTACAATTTGTGCCAACGTCTGTACGAGCATCATCTCGTTGGTCAATCAGGGAGTTTCTGGCCTTGGCGTCTCCCCAATCATTATTTTTTCGCACATGCTTTTTCCCCAAGGACTGACCAGCTGCTTTGGAGCCGTATTGGGACCTTGTCTGTCTTTCGTAGATTCAAGTCTTTTTTTTTCTGATCAATCTAGCCAAACAGCATGCAGAAGACGGCCCGCACTTGAGTAATGGGTGTTTCTGGCGGCCGGGGCAGGATTTGCCTTGCTCGGCAATCATTTTTACTTCTGCTCGCGGCGTTGACTCTAGATGGCTAAGAGGAAGCATGGCGTTTTTTCCTGTTTGATTGAGGAAATGACGAGCAGAAGTGAGCAGGAAAGCACTTCAAAGTCTGAAGTAGCGGCTTTATTGGCCTGCTAGTGATACTCCAGTCCGGCTGGGACTCGGGCTCTCGCGACACGTGGGCAGGTTTCTTTTTTCTTTACATCTTCGGCCTTGGATTTAAATCGTCAAAATTGCACTATTTTTCTCATCGAACTAGTCAGTCCATGGAAAGGAAGTAATTGATGGATATGTGGGGAAAAGAATCACAGCAGTGCGTGAGTGACGCAGAATTCTTGCTCAAAGGATTGTGTTCTTGTTGCTATCATCGCTCTTCTCTGCTAAAGCTATCTGACGAGTCCAATATACGGGTGAATGTAAATTCAATGATGCAAATCACGTCACTCAGCCTGCCTCGTGACGCTGTGTCTGACCTTGTTCTGTCTTGTTCCTATTCATTCCGTGAGAAATTTCCCATCACCCTCCTCCCATGGACAGTCCTTTTCAAGACTCCGGACAAGCTTAGCGTGAGCCTCGGTCCTGGGCAAAATCTCAAACGGAAAGTCGGTCGGATGGGAAACAAGCCCGGCTGTAAAGCCCAACTTGGCCTCCAACGGGCTGCCCTTTTCATCTACTGCATGCCGAATGGTAAAGGCCGCCAGCAATCGAGCTATAGCTATGAACATGGTGTCGAGGGCCAGATAACGGCCTGGACAGATTCGGCGGCCGTGCCCAAACGCCGCCGTCAAGGGACTCGGTTCGTTACGCGGCTCCATGAATCGCTCGGGGACAAACGATGCTGGGTCTGGATACACGTTGGGGTCGTGGAGAAGGGCCCAGTTGGAGACGAGCAGATAGGATCCTTTGGGGATACGATATCCACGATACTGAATTTCCTGGTCCGCGGTGTGGGTTGTGTTGATGGGCACGATGGGAAACCAGCGCGAAGCTTCCTGCGCGACGGCCGACACGTACGGTAGTCGTTCCTTGTCGTCGAGGTCGGGCAGACGGTCGGGGCCAACGACTCGATCAATCTCCTCTTGGGCCTTCTTTTGCACTTCCGGGAACTTGATCATGGCTAGGACGAAGCCCATGAGGCTTGTTGAGGATGTATCAGCGCCAGCGCCGTACAAGAAGCCGACGATGGCCTTAATGCAGTACTCGAATTGAGGATCTGAATCGAAAGTCTCCTTGTTCTCTTGAATGAGCTGCGATGTGATTGATGAGTTGCGCAGCGCGCCACGCACTAGACGTTGCTTGACCAAGTCGTACGGCTGGTTGATGACCGTCTTGTTAATCGCGCGCAACTGCTGAGCTGTCTTGTGACATGGCAGGCCGGGTATGTGCCGCAACGGTGGCATGATGTCGACCATCCAAGCGAGCGGTACGAAGACTTTGGAGAAGCCATTCATCATTTCCTCAATCTTCTCCACCAGCGGATCAACGCCCTCTGGATTGATGTTGTAATCGTAGGTGATTTTGAGAATGATTGCGCCGGTGAACCTGCGACTCTTGTCAGCTACTTGCTCACGAGCATGGCAGTGAATGAACGGGCCATCGTTACGTCTTGATATGCTGTGTGAGATCCTGAGGATCGCGCAACGCTCTCAGAAGGAGACGGCGTGACTCGGTGTCTTGTGTGCCGCTGAATTGCCCTGCAAGCTTCTCCGTGCCCAGATTCTGATGAATAATTCTCCGCTGCAATCGCCAGTAGGCATCATACGGTATGGCCGGGAGGTAGTCTTGGAAGCCTGCCATTTTGAGAAAGGTGAGGTTCGGCCGTCCGGACGTCTTCTTGGACATTTTTTCCAGCAGATCCTCGACAATCTGCCTTTCTTGAAGCACGATCATGGTCTGGCCGAGGATCGTCACAGAGCTGATGGGCCCGTAGAGGTTCTTGAACTTGAGCCAATGCTCGAACTCGGGCTGTCCGCTCGGTGGCAGATCCATGAGATTGCCGACTAGTGGGATGGGCTTGGGGCCGGGTGGGAGAGGATGAAGGCTTGCATTTTTGCGTTTGCTCTTGATGTAGAACAAGAGACCGGCGAGGAGAGCAATGCCGACAAGTGCGAGAAGATGGTTCATTGTGCGAGGAGGGGGAGTTTCCTGGCAAAAGGCTTTAGATACTTCGCGTTTGCCTTTGACAGCTCAAACAGCAGGCGAGGCTTCATCAAAAGAGAGGAAACTCAAGTGGCCAGTGTAAACAGCAGATGGGGAAATAGTATTCGTGAGGTGGCAACGAGTGAGCGATAAAGTACACGCAGGCACGGAATGTGCTACACAACCCGATCAATCATTGACCTCCACGTCAATGGCAAGTAATTTTGTTTCACAGAGATAAGCTGGCAGAATTCCATTGCCACAAGGTGGAGAAACTATGGAAACTCTTTGCTGGGTCGTTCAGGAAGAAGCAGAGAGCTCTGACGGGGACATGCGTTGTGCGTACACACATCAATGATAGTTTGTGAGTGGTGCATAAGTCATGTCACCACATGTCTTGGTTGAGCCACTTGCCGCTCAACCTGGTCCATTTATCATGGAGTCGGTGCGACGTTGAATGCGGAGAACGGCATGGAGTATACCCAAGACCCAATACCAGGTCCCTTGAGTCGGTTTGCCATCGGTGCGCAGACTTCAGCATTCAGACCTCGCGGAAATCGAAGACAGACTTTGTACCGACCTTCGAGGATGCACTGGGTCAACGACGAACTCTCATCATCTCACGCTCGTCTTGTTCGGACCCCTCCAGCTTACCGCCGAACTTTCATGAAGTCGGCCTTGTTAGAAATTGAGTAAAGCTCGTTGCTCGGGAGTCGAAGCGATCACTTGCCATCCCTGTCGTTAGCCACGCCACCGCAACTTAAGCCGTGTCTGGCAATCTTCAGCAGCGGCAAGGGACTTCCCGGTTCCAGGGATCTTACTGCAGCATTGTATGAAGATCTTCTATCTCGCATGTCTTCCCGTGGTACCTCAACCCCGCCTTTGCGGTGTCTCATGAAGAGACTTGGATGCTTCAGCGGATTGATTTGACTGTTCCCTGGAGCACGCCTCTCTCCGTGCGAAGTGATTGAGACTGGCCCATGCAATTGAAGAGAAAGGGGATTCGATAGTCCAGGATCGTTGCGAGGTGGCGTTACAGGACAAGTCTGCTTGAAGAGGATCGAGGTCAAAATCTGGCATCCTGTACGAGCCAATACCGAAGAGTCGATTGGTCAATCCAGTCGCCTTATCGCTTTCGAGAGACCCCTCTTTGCCCCTGCACAGTCTCGACACACGAGGTCCGCTCAGTGAGCAGCAACCCTGCAAATGGTCTCGTCAAGCAAATTCCCTCATCTAATGTCCTTCGGGCAAAAGGCACGGCCAGCGGTAAAGGTAAAGAATTGACGCAATCCTCGCGCGATATACCAGTTGTGCATTGAGGAAACATGTTTCAGTAAGCAAGCGATGCAGAGCTGGTGTCTGCACGTTTGTGAACCCGTGTCACCGCCATTCCGACTCAACTGCCCCAAAGACCCGCCACGTTTGACATCAGTCCGCTTTGTTTCATGAATATGCGTGCCGTCTTGGGATCTCAGTTGTCTTCCGGGATACCGTCTACCCACTTTACCTGTCAACTTTCGGCGTCTCACCGAGACCAAAGAGTCGGAGCGATCCCGAGATCCGACTGGAGCTATTGCGCACATGCGGCCTTGAAGCGTCTTTTACGTGCCTTGTTTTTATGGATGGTATTAATCAACGCATAGACGAATATCCCACAGAAGACCAGGATGATCAGCGAGACAGCGATGAGTGGTCCTAAAATGGCAAAGACAGCAAAGCCATATGATGCCATGGAGAATGCATTGTTCAACTTGAGAGCATCGATGGCAAGCCCGACCTGCATCGCGGTCAGGACAACGACGATGAAGACGGTCACGCTGGCTAGCCAAGTAAAGTTGTCATGGAAAAAGGCACCGTATTGGGTCCAATGAGACATGTACGGGCGCAACGGGGTTTTCCAAAACATGTAGATCTTGTTCAGCCGACTTAAGCGTAGCTCGCCGTGGTAAAAGCGTGGGTCGATATATCCATAAATATCGCTCGGGCAAAGCTGTTTGACAAAGTCTCTCCATTTGAGCCATTCCGCTTCCTGGGGCAAAAGGTGCTTCTCTTTCGCGATGCGGAAATCGCTCTCGTGAGCAATGAGCGCAGCGTAGGAAAACAGGAAGCCGAGCGCACGCTGCCTAAGCGTCCTTCGCAAGGCTGCTGGGATCTGTTCGCCCTGGCCGTTCTGGCCAGCAGCATTGTCAGGTGAGTAGTCGTCTTGAAGGTAGTTGGTCCAAAAGCCTGGGTCCAAAAGAAATCGAGGCATCGGCTTCAGGAAAATGCGTCCAGTCGTCCAGACCAGGTTCATGTCTATTCGCTCCGTGATGAAGATCTCCCTGCCAAGGAGCAGCTGGTGGTGCAGAGCTCGTGGCGGCAGTGGAAGACCGACTATCCAGAGCCAGCCATGGATTTTGGCGAGCCGATCAAGGTCGAGCTCCTGCTTGAGACAGGTCTCAACGCTCGCATTGGCGGCGTACAAGTCATTGTCAAGACGGTATGAGGCCGGTAAAAGCAACAGGGACCGATCATTCGGAGCGAATGGCGTCGTGTCGTCTGTCCCCTGATTGAGAAGACAAATGAGGAACGGGGCGCACCCTATTACGCGAATCTTCAGCTCGGTGCAATCGATCAGCAGAGGACGCGGTGGCCGCATACCTGATTCGCATTACTTCCTGTTTGGCCCATGCTTTGCTCGTTGCTGGCCATATCCGTCACGGGAATGCTGTGATGGTCTGCCATCCCGACACCATGTAGCAGGCAGGACGACGCGCAGCCCTTACCATATTTCGGTGTTTGTTCTGGCCAGGAAAAAGCTGATGGACGAAGTGTGCCAGTCAGCATCAGTCCGTAAGCGCCGTAGCATTTGTGTCAACCTTTCATTGGGCCGTTGGGATGCAGATCGGGGCTGATGCATGATTGCCCTCTCCTTCACATTCGGCCCCCGGCCTCGCGCACACTTTCCCCTCCTTTTCATCCCTCAATATTAAAATCTGTAATCACTCCAACTGTTCTTATTCGGATCGAGCGCTGCTACGAGGAGATCGGACCCCGTCATCTTATCGCTGAATGTGGTTGAAGCCTCTGCATTCCTCAAGCGATCAAGGCTGAAATAATATTGTTTCAAAACACCACAGGCTGTGACACGCACTCTCACATATCCCTTATCCGCATTGGTCGTCGCGGTTAATTCGACAACGAACGCGCCACAGCAAAAGGAATTGCATTCGGCTTTCCACCAAATGTCGTGGTGTTGACATTGACATGTCTCTGCTTGCCCAATTGCGTGTCTTCGCGGGCTTCTTGAGTCAATCGCCGCACGATTTCTCCAGAAATGTTCTCATCTTCGCCGCAGTTTTAGGCTCAACAGGTATCGCCTGGTCGATATGGAGTCCTGTTCTACGGCGCCGTGCTCAGAACGACCTTTTGGACGACGCTGAAGCCATAGACGAAGGAGATGGCCGCTCATGCGCCAAGCCAGACAAAGTCCGCAATACTGTCGCATGTATTTCGAACCCGAATTGCCCTCCGCCAGCTGCCGATGGACTGGAGGTTTTACATGAAGATGAAATCGCGGATGTAGAGTATGTTCATGACACAAAGTACTTCAGACCAAAGCTCATTTCAATGCTTATTAGCTTCGTGGCCGTACATGGACTTGGCGCGCACCCCGCCTATGCATGGGTTTGGCTCCCGCAGAATAATGGAAAGGGAATGAAGGGCCCAGAGAAGGCTTTTAATTGGTTGAAAGAGCTTCTCAAGACTGAGTTGCGATGTAGAGTCATGGCTTTTAACTATAACTCAAGTTGGATTTCCCACGCTCCTCAGCAAAGGTTGTCGAGTATTTCAGATTCGCTGATGAGAAGCATTCAAAGAGAGCGGGAAAAGACAAAGGTTCACTCCGACTTCTCTTCCGTTGATTTTCGTCAATGCTAACTTCTTCTTTCTCTTCGCAGACGACTCAAAGACCGATAATCTTCATAGGGCATAGCTTCGGGGGAACTATCATTAAACAGGTTTGCAATGAACGCAAGTTTTCTTCATTTCGCTTGCTCAAGGCTGATGTTTTCCATTCAAAAGGCAATTTTGACAGCGTTAAGAGACTTTGAGGGATGCCAGGATGTCGCAAAGTCCACAGCTGGCCTGTTATTCTTAGGCACCCCTCACCGAGGAACCCCCCAGGCGGCAATTGCAGCTCATATTGCACATTTCGCCTCGATCTTCCGCGAGACTGAAGTTCGGTTGTTGAACGCCCTCAAGCCGGATGATGATGCCCTGATTGATCGTTTGAAGGATTTCTCGAGGTGGCTTTTTGTCGAATCAGTGCCAGTTGTTTGCGTATTTGAGAAACACAAAACAGACTACGTGTCCAAACAGTTGCCTTATCTTGAAAATCTTTTTGGCAATTTTGGAAAATTGGTTGGTGTCATTTCGTTGCAACTATTCAACCTCGTCTGACTCATCCTCCTAGGTTGTTCCCGAAACAAGCGCCTGCATTGACGGCCACGACAGAATAGGTCTAGACAGTGATCACCTTAAGTTAAATAAGTATTATGGACCCGAGGACTCGTCCTTCCGAAAAGTCTACTCCAAAATAAAGCAATTGGCCGATGAAGCTGAATCGGTACTCGTGAGGCGCAGATATCCTCAAAAGAGACCGGAAAACGATGGTGCTACATCGGGGGCTTTACGGAAATGCCTTCAAAAAATGAGCGTCTCCGAACCTGTCCACATTCTGTCAAGGATAATAAACTTCAAGGGCAAGAGAGTCGGGACTACTTGCACATGGATCCTGAACCGTACAGAATTTTGTTCCTGGATGTCCGACTCCGACTCACAGCTTCTTCGCCTAATGGGGCCCCCTGGCACCGGCAAGACGATGTTATCAACGTTTCTTGTTCAAGCAATTCAGGAACGAACAGAAAAGTCTGCAAATGCAAGTTTTGCCTACTTCTTCTTCGACGATAAAGATCAGGACAGGAAAACACCAACTGCGTTCTTACGAAGCATTATTTGGCAGATGATAGTGCAAAAGAACCATCTGTTCTGCCATATTCAATCGCTTCTCGAGAGACACGAAGATGACGCCGTCTTCAAAAACATGTTTGATGACTATCCCGCCCTCTACCAGATTTTGGAAAGCATGATCAAAGACAGGAATGCCGGCGAGGTATTCATACTCGCTGATGCGCTCGACGAATGTGAAGAGGCGACGCGAAAACACCTCATTACATTGATCGAAGATTTATTCTTGCCGCTGTCAACGGACAGGATTGGGAAGCTGAAGTTTCTCCTGACTTGTAGACCTGGCATCAAAGATATAGACGAACAGCTCAGAAATGTTGGAACGCCGCTCGTCATCAATGAGGATAATGTCAACGCGGATCTGGAAGAATATATTCATGAATGCGTGGAGAATCTGGCCAGAAGGAAACGCTACAGCCCGGACCTGAAAGGCTATGTTCTGTCAACCTTAAGCAACGCTGCCCAAGGCACTTTTTTGTGGATATCTTTAATGATCGAAGAACTGAGAAGACTTTCAAAGAACAGCGAGGTGGCCCAAAAGCTGAAGAATCTTCCCATCGGGCTCGATGAAATATATGAAAGGATCCTCCGCGATATAGAGTCCCGCAATGAGCAGGCCCGGGCCGAATTTCTTCTTAGCATCATGGTAGCTGCGCATCGCCCCCTCAAACGAATCGAAATAGCAGCGGCGTTCGCGTTCAAGGATGGCAAACTGTTAACGAGAGAGTACCTGCAAGACTACCTTGACATTTGCTCATGTTGCAGCTCCATCGTCAATGTCGATGGCGAGGAAGATGATTATGATTCGGCGCTGTCATTTTGCCACCAATCGGTGAAAGACTTCCTGGTCCGAAAGGTCTCGACTTCAGACAGGAAATGGTATCACAAGCCAGCAGAAGAGTCGCATCTACACATGTTCAAAATCTGCTGGAAGTATTTCAGCATAGACGAGTTCGATAACGGCAATTTGGTGATGATACGCGATGAGGACGGCCTGCTTCAGAGAAACGATGTAATGCTAGAGAGCTTATGCCCACAGTATCCTTTCCTGGACTACTCAGCTCGTTGCTTCGGCTTCCATGCTGCAGAAAGCCGTGGAGAATTCCTCAGCAGCTGCGACGATCAAGCCATCGATATCCGAAGAAAACCAATGCTACGCGACTTTTGCTTGATCCAAACAGCTGCAAGAGGAACAGATGACGTGGTTCGGATGCTTCTTGATAATGGGGCTGATATCGACGCCAAGATCTATTTTGGGCATTCGGCGCTCTTTTCAGCTTCTTTTATGGGACATAAAAGCACGGTACAACTACTTCTGGATAGAGGCGCTGATTTCAGGGACAAAGAACCGTTATTTTGGGCTGCCCTCAAAGGGCACGAAGCTATCGTGGAGATCTTTCTACAGACTGGCGCAGACATAGAAGCCAAAGATGATACAGAAAGCACGCTATTATCCTTAGCGTCTTCAAAAGGGCATAAGGCCGTGGTTCAGCTACTTCTACAGAACGGCGCAAACGTAGAAGCCACAGAAAATAAATTTACGCCGTTGGTCTTGGCTTCAATTCAAGGGCATGAGAATGTGGTCAAACTACTTCTGCAGAATGGCGCAGACATGGAAACCAAAGACACTCTCGGAAATCCGTTATTAAGCCTGGTTTCTATCAAAGGGCACAAGGCCGTGGTACAGCTACTTCTACAAAACGGCGCAGACATAGAAGCCAAAGATGGTACAGAAAGCACGCCGTTGACCTTGGCTTCCAAACAAGGGCATAAGGCCGTGGTACAGCTACTTCTACAAAACGGCGCAGATATAGAAACCAAAGATAACACAGAAAGCACGCCATTATCCTTGGCTTCCCGACGAGGACATGGGGACGTGGTCCAGATACTTCTGCAGAACGGCGCAGATATAGAAACCAAAGATCACACAGAAAGCACGCCATTATCCTGGGCTTCTTATTACGGGCATACGGCAATAGCTCAGCTGTTTCTGCTACACGGCGCAGATATAGAAACCAGAGACAATACAAAAAGCACGCCATTATCCTGGGCTTCTTGTAAAGGGCATACGGCAATAGCTCAGCTGCTTCTGCTATATGGCGCAGACATAGAAGCCAAAGATCAGTCAGGATTAACACCACTTGCTATAGCTTGTATGGAAGGGGAAAAGGCCCTAGTACAACTACTGCTTGAGAAGGGCGCTGATATTGAGGCTCAAGATATCTTGGGTTTTGCGCCATTGTTAGAAGCTTCCTTTGCAGGGCATGACGCTGTGGTTCATCTCTTATGTGAAAGGGGCGCTAACGTCAAGGCAAAGGATAAGTTTGGCTACACGCCCCTACTGCGATCTTTTTTTCAAGGGCACAAGGATGTGGTGTGCACGCTGCTCAGAAATAACGCTCAGAACGATGCCACTGGAAACAACAGCCTGACGCCGCAGTGCAGTGATGCTGCGGATTGGAGCCAGGCCGTTGCTCGAGTCCAACTCATATTCGAGGAGGAGGCAGACGGAGAGCACGAGACTCAAACTCCGGCGCCGCGATGGAGGACCGCTGCGAATGGGTTTAAGACCGTAGTTAGCCTCCTGCTTGAGAAACGCGCTGACGTTGATGGCAAGGACGTTGACGGCGAGACTCCGTTATGGATAGCTGCTGCTGATGGGTGCGAAAATCTGGTAAAAATTTTGCTCGAGAAAGGAGCCAAAATTGAGGCCAAGGATCATCATGGACAAACGCCGTTATGGGTCGCCGCTGCGAACAATATGGAAGGTTTAATCAGCATCCTTCTGAAGAAAGGAGCGGACATCGAGTCTAGGGACAATCATGGTCAGACACCGCTATGGATAGCCGCCGCCGCCGGAGCCTGGAACGCGGCCGAAACTCTTCTCGAGCACGGAGCGATTGTTGACACCAAGGACAATGGGGGGCGCACACCGCTGGAGCAGGCTACTCACAACAAAGACGATGACATGGTCCAGTTGCTGCAACGCAAATTTCCCATTCAAGAAAAGAAGGACACTTCTTCCACCTCCTCCTGATATGATGTCCGACTGCGGTGACTTTTTCAGGAGAAAAGACCATCTCCAGCACCTAATTCCAGTTACGTGAATTCTCCAATCCTATACAATTTCTGTGGTGTTACGATGCTTTGCCCCTTTTGTCTGGGTCGAGCAATTTGTCATGCCCGAAGGTTTTCAAGCTTCTTTTTTTCTTTGGGAGATGGGGGTGGGAGAATGATCAGAGGCGGATTGAGGTACCCGAATTATGGATCTGTAGATAATGTTGGATGATTCTTCTTCTTCTTCTTCTTCTTCTTCGTACATGTTATCAAGAGTCTTTCGCTCATAAAGGAGAACCTACCACTCAGTGTTCAATAGGTGACGTGTCTGCACCAAAAAAAAACTTGACTCGCGCGTTTGTGGTGGCGCCAAGAAGTCGGCGAGATTCGTTACGCATGAGATGAGGTTTCACATTTATCTGGCCTCTATATCTTGAGTGTATTAGGCTGGAATCATTCAGATGTGCATCGCGGCAGCTCGAATTTACTCCCTGAATAACTGCGTGGACATTCATCGAATAGTGCGAGAGCATGCCGACATGGCGACAGCGTGTGCCTTTGCTTAAATTGCCTACGGGCTTCCGCAAGTACTATGAACAAAAGAGGAGAATGATGATGGAACAAAACGAAAGTCGCTGCGCTTAGGTTGCGCCGAGCGCAGCGTTTCTGAAAAAAAAAAGACGTTTATGCCGCTGTCGGAGATACATTTTTTGTCTCGAGTTGCAATGAAAAGAACAAGAACCTCGCCATAGTTGGACACAAAAAAATCTGCTCTGATATGTTGAAGCGGCCGTCACAGGTGATGGATGCGTTGCAAAATCACCATTTTGTGAATCCTCCATCCACCACAATGTCAGTGCCGGTGCAGAAACTGTGGTGGTTTGAATGTCAGAAAGTAAGCATGAGCAAAGCATTCGAGCCCCCAAAAAAAGAAAAGGGAAGGAAAGCAAAGTGAAGGAACAATGTGTGCGTAAGAGAAACACGCACCTGCTCGCGTCACTGGCCAAGAAGACACAAGCTCCTTGAAGCTCTTGGGGCTGTGCGAACCGATGAAGCATGATGCCGTCTTTGAACTTCTCCTCCACCCCAGTAACACTGCCCGCCATGGCTGTGTCCGTGTGGCCAGGGCTGATTGAGTTGACGCGAATGTTGTGATCCCTGAGCTCAGAAGCAATGGGGGCCGCCAGAGTGCGAACAGCGCCCTTTGTTCCGCTGTAGGCGGTGGAGTTGACTCCGCGAGCGGCCACGGACGCCGTGACGCTGGAAATGAAGATGATGCTCCCGTGCTTGGTGCCGCTGGCAATCATAGCCCGGGCGGCCAGCTGAGCCGAGAAATAGGTTCCCTGGCAATTGACCTGGAACAGGCTCTGGAAGTCGGAAAGCCCCACGTCCAGGAAAGGACTCTCTCTGAAGATGCCTGCGCAGGTCACGAGAATGTCTAGTCTGCCGTCGAAGGCATCCTTGACGGCGTCGAAGCCGGAACTGAGGCTCTCGATTGATGACACGTCGACATTGTAAGCTTGAATGCGAGTTCCGTACAAGGCGAGGTTGGTCAGATCATCGGCCGAGGGCGTGACAATGTCAAAAATGGCAACGTCGGCCCCGGCTTCGGCGAGGCCATGGGCTAGAGCGAGACCGATGCCACCGGCGCCACCGGTGACGATGGCGACTCGATCCTGGAGCGAGAAGATCTGGACATGGTTCAATCACAGGCATAGCGGCTCTGGGGATAGAGATGTCTACGCACTTTTGACATTATGCTCTAGGTCGGTACAAGATGTGGGTCAAATGCTTGTTGATAATGTCGTTTCGCTTTTCATTGAACGTGTGTATTCTCTCTCAAGAATGGGGGGAGGGCTTTGTCCGGGTCATTTTGCAACGTCCGGAAACTACCACCATGTCTATGACGTGGCTTCACTCGGCTGGCCGATTGACTGCTCTCCGGAGTCCATCTGCTATCAAGAATGGAGAAGGAGATCAGGTGCTGCGCAAGAGTGGGATCCGATCATTTCAAAGGCGGGGAAATAAAAGCGAAGAGCATACCCAATCAAGCCAATTGCGAGCTCCATACAGAACAGCCTGCATGAGCTGAAGCAGAGGTGCTTCGAATTAAGACAGTATTGCCTCAGCGGCGCGCGATCATCATTTGCATCTCGTGAGGCCTGACTTACAAAACCGGAGGAGCAACATTCATCATGGGTAAAAAAGTACTGGTATGGTACGGTCAATCCTCCCCCCGCCTCACGACCCCGGGCAGGTGACGTTGACTGACGATCCTGACAAAGCTACGGCGTCGACATCGATGCAGTGGCAGGCTGGCTGGGATCCTATGGCGGCGAAGACAGCTCGAATGATATCAGCAGAGGCAAGTTGGTCGTCCCAAAGCGGCCTGCCTGTTGCTTGAGCAAGCCAGCTGATTGTGCGTCGCAGGCATATGGGCCGGAACGATCGGCACCCGCCGATTATTGAAGCTATTTGACAAGTACAACATCAAAGCATCCTGGTTCATCCCTGGTCACAGCCTCGAGACCTTCCCGGAGGAATGCGCCATGGTCCGGGATGCCGGTCATGAGATTGGCCTCCATGGGTACAGCCATGAGAACCCGACGAGCATGACCATGGAGCAGCAGCGCGATGTCCTCGACAAGACGTGGAAGATGCTGACCGATTTCTGTGGCGGCAAGCCGCCGCGCGGAAGCGTCGCGCCCTGGTGGGAGTCTAGCAAGGAGGGCATCGAGCTCCTGCTCAGCTACGGCATCGAGTACGACCATTCCATGTCTCATCATGACTGTCAGCCATACTGGCTTCGAGCGGGCGATAGCTGGACCAAGATTGACTATTCCAAGGCGGCTGCCGAGTGGATGAAGCCTCTGGTCAAGGGCTCCGAGACGGGACTTGTCGAGATCCCCGGGTCATGGTAGTACGTCTCCCAACGACGCAGATTTGCGCTTCTCACACATGACTTCAGGCTGACCCCGCTGGCCTTGTCAGCATCGACGACTTGCCGCCGATGATGTTTATGAAGAATTCGGCCAATTCTCATGGCTGGGTCAACCCGAGGTATACCGTCTCTCGGAACCTACGACGTTGTGTTTGCATGTGGACATTCTTCTGACTCGCTTGGGGACAGAGACGTGGAAGACATATGGCGCGATCACTTTGACTACTTTTACCGCGAATATGGTTCGTGAAATGGGGCTTGCGCTGCCACGAAGCGCAGAAGCGGGAAGCTGACGACTTGTGACAGACGAATTCATCTTCCCAATGACGATTCATCCCGACGTCTCGGGCCGCCCGCATGTGCTGCTGATGCACGAGCGATTGATCGAGCACATCAACAAGCATGAGGGGGTCGAGTGGGTGACGATGGGAGAAATGTGCGATTATTTCAAGGCGAAGCATGATGCGCCGCCTGGAGCCTTGATGCCAGCCAGCCACGAGGAAGTCTTGAGGCGATATGCTGCAGGGCACAAATAGGTGGTCGTTGTTGTCGTCGATGTTGCTTTGCGGGCATTTCTCCAGCAAGGCAGTCTTTTGCCAGCTTTACCACTGAATGAAGTTCAATTTCCTTAAGCAGGATGTCACTCCAGCGGAGGATGTCAACGGTGTCTGCGCTTTGATCCAATCCAATGGACAGTGCATCGTAAGGAATTCCGAGTTTTTTTTTGTATTGGGTCACCGCGTAAAATAACTCGGGATTACTGGGAACCCACGGAAGCGATGCGCGCGCTATCGTGTCATCCCTTATCTCGGTTGCTTGCCCACGTGTCATCGAGCAGCGGAAGTTTTGGACATTCCGCACCGAAGAAAAAAAGAAAGGGGAAAAGAAATATCAAGGTACCACGCACAATAAGGGACCTGGGAAAGCTAGCCGAGGATGCAATTTCAAGAGTGGGGAATGGATTGGCAACCTCGGTGGGCGACGAAAATCATGTTGCATCGCTGGCTACGTCGTGATTTTTTTTCGTGGATCGTGGAGTAGCAGGATACCGTTATGTCGGTTCGAGCTTTGTGGATGCAACGCGCACAGATTGTTCGGCCCCTTGCATTCTTTTCCGGGACAAATCTGGGGAAGCTGACAGCAGGTGGGTGACATTGAAGAGAGCAAGCATCCAATGTATTCATTTCCCACGAGCTTACTATTCAGAAAATCGGATTTGTCTGGCTTTTGGCAATCGTGCAAGTCAGAGGCTACAGCGAGTTGTCGTCCCGTCAAGCCACGGCCTCGGCGTGTACCGGGACCATGACAAGCGAGCCATTGACGTTGCGCGTCATGGAAAACTTCAAATGTCATCATGGCGTCCTGGTGGTAGGTTCTGCGCTCGTGGGCGTGGAGACTTCAACCAGTGAACCCTCGCGATGTTGGCAGACGTGATCCTGTTTCAATATGAGCCTGAATGTCGGTGCAGAAAGGAATTATCACGGAATTTATCGCCAAAATGCTAAAGTGTGGAGGGGATCAGGGATCAGGAACTGCCAGAATCAGAAGCTGCATCTGTCTGGTATTTGGCATCCTCACAACCCCGCTAGCACGTTTGTGATGATCCAGAAATGGGGCCAGCGGCTCTTAGCATCAAGTCGCCAAGTTCTGCAGCTGGCTCTTCTCCGATCTTTTTGATGAGATTTTGTCGTGGCGTGGATGTTTTTTATTCTTTATTTTTTTTTCCTTCAATTTCTTCAATTTCTGATAATAGCCATCTGTGCGTCTCTTTTCCCAAGAAAGTCCATGCATGCTGTTGCATTCCCGCTCTGTCCATGACGCAAACGGATCAGTCTAATTACTCGGTGCCCTCTTCCTCCTCGTGCGGCTCGGCTGGTCTTTTCTGATGTGCTACGGGGCGCGCTATACTTTGGTACGGTGGGGAGAAGAATGGGGAGAAGAACGTGCGGGAGGCGCTTGATGTGTAGGGAAGGCGCAACGGCGTCCTTTTCCATCGTCTTTCCCCCATTTTAGCTGTGACGGAACTTTGCGAATGTCCTTTGTCTCCAAGCATGTTAATGTCGTACAAAGACTCCCTGGATTCTTGTCGCGTGCCTCATGAGATAGGACAACTTGGAAGTGCGCTGTGCCCTTTGGACATCGCAAATCTGAAAGCCCTCCTTTCGCAGCTGTCCAAAGTCCAAACAGGGCCTGGACCCACTTCGAACTTCTCATGGACGATAAACCGTCATCTCCAACGACTGCGCTCTTCGACGACAATAACCAGCTGACCGATAGTGACGATGGCGGCGAATTCTACAAGAGCGCCGTCGACGAGGCCTATCGTCTCAAGTCTGAACTGATCTCGCGTCACATGACCGAAATCGGCACTGGCAAGTTCGTCAGGCCATTGCCAATCCATCCGCTCCTCAAGACGTGCCCCAGGGCAGCGCAGCTGATTTGCCACCCTTCCCTCCCCCGTCCCCCTCTTGTTGTCCAGATTTCAATGGACTCTCTTCGTCGTCAACGGATTTGGTTGGCTGTGCGACAACTTCTGGAGCCAGGGCATCTCTGCTGTTCGTCCAGCCGTCGCCAATGAGTTCAGCGACATTTCTCGCCTCAGCTTCAGCTCTGTCGCCTACTACGTCGGCTTGATATTGGGAGCCTTCTTTTGGGGGACCACGGCCGACTTTATAGGACGGAAGCCTGCGTTCAATGCCACCATCTTTCTGGGCGGCATCTTCGCCTGCGCCGTCGCGGGAGCAACCAACTTCGTCGCCTTTTGCGCCTTGTGGGCCGTCATCGGGACAGCAGCCGGCGGCAACGTGCCCGTCGACAGCATTGTTTTTCTCGAGTTTGTTCCCCAGAGCCATCAGTGGCTCCTGGTCACATTGTCGGGCTGGTGGAATCTGGGACAGCTCATCGTTTCTGGGACGGCATGGGGCTTCCTCGCCAATTACTCGTGTCCGGCGAGCGCTGCGCCGTGCCCTAGGCAGGACAACATGGGCTGGTATGCGCCGCATCTTCTCTTCACCTGTCACCCGGATTGGAAAGACTGACTTCCTTGCAGGCGCTACGTCATGATCACTCTCGGGGCAATCGCCATCGTGTTTGGCTTGATTCGGGTCTTTTTGTTCAAAATGCCCGAGTCGCCCCGATTCCTGCTTTCCCGAGGCCGTGATGCCGCTGCCGTGGACGCGGTAAACTACATAGCCCGATACAATGGAAAGCCCGAGACGCTCTCCGTTGACATGTTTCTGGAAATTGATCGACGCTTGGGTGGCTCAGCAGCAGCAGCACCTGAACACATGGAAAAGAGTCGAGACACGTCTTTTCTCGCCACGCTCCAAACGAGTTACGCAGACTTCACTCTTGGAGGATACCGGAAGCTTTTCGCCGGCCGAGAGATGGCAAGACATTCCATCATCACTTTTGCCATTTGGCTCACCATTGGAGTGGCCTACCCCTTGTACTTTGCCTTCATCACCTCCTACCTCGAAAACAGGTCGACCTACTCTGTGAACACGTCCTTCAGCTACACGTACATGGTCTACTGCATTGTTTCTGCCGTTGGAGTCCTTGGGCCCGTTTCCGCTGGCTTTTTCGTCGAAACTCGTCTTGGTCGCCGATGGATGATGGCCTTGTCGTCTGTCCTGACGGGCGTCTTCCTTTTTGCATACACTGCCGTGAGGACAGAAGCAGGCGATATTGGTTTCCAATGCGCAACGGCCCTGCTTGGTAATTTTGGTGAGCAATTGCCCCGAGTCTGTATGCACTCATCAAATCTCTCTCCATTTTCTGCTCACGCATGTCCGCAGAATACGCCGTCATGTTTGCTTTTACGCCCGAGTCTTTTCCTGGTCCAGTCCGCGGTACCGGAACCGGTATCGCCGCCACGCTGCTTCGGCTTGGCGGACTTGCCGCATCGCTTGTTTCTACTTATGCAGGCTACACTTCAGTGCCCATCTACGCGAGCGCTGCCCTCTGGGTACTCGTTGGAATCATGTGCATAGGGCTGCCGTATGAGACTCACGGCCGTGCCTCTCTTTGATAAGGGCCGCAGCAATCTTGGCTATGCCCGATGAAAAGCGTCATGAAGGTCGTTTCCTACTCAGGGACTCAGGGAATGAGCATAGAATGAAAGAACATTAATCTTTACATTTTTTTTTCTGCATCTATCACATCTTTGTCGTGTGATGAGCCCAGCGGACTGGGCCGTCCACGTTCGTCTGCAGCTAAAATGCATTCTAGGCCAGGCGACGACTTGTCGAAGGAAGGCGGCATTCCGCTGACATGATGGCGTCTGGGGACCTTTCTGGGTTGTATTAGAAGAGCCATTCAATCCCCAATTCGCCGTGCGAGAAGCCCC